>JAVSCE010014707.1:563561-665667 GCA_032199065.1 Smutsia gigantea | reverse complement strand
GTGTGGGTGGTGTATGTGTATATAAGCATGTAGATATGTAAACCAATATAGGCTAATAGGTAAGTTTGATTCTCAGTTTATTTTCTGTCTCATGCATTATACATCACCAGTAGTAACATCTAGGTTTTTTTTTTTAATTGGTGATAGGGTGAAAAAGTACAATTGTTTAATTTACTGAGTTTGGCCACCAAATATTTGCCATTTATAAATTTTAAATTACAGAAGATGACTTGCTGTGATCAAAGTAGAAATTCTTAATAGTGAAAGACTAAAAGATTTAGAGGAAAAGATTCTTTTGCAGAAACGAGTAAGGTAGAAGTAAGAAGGAAGTGCTCTAACCATTAGCCTTTGGACTCTGTGGTTTAAGTGTAAGGTGTCTGCAAAAATGGAAGAGCTTAAATACCTTACAAATCTCAAATACAGGTTTATATTCTGATTTTGAAGAATTCTTCTATTTTTACCAAATGAAGGCAATATTGAAATGATCGATTTTTACAACATAAAGTTCAGTTATTAAACACTGTAATTGCATTATTTAAAAATTTCCCAATATTTTAGGTTGCAGAAGTTTTACAAGTACCTCCAATGAGAGTTTATGAAGTAGCAACTTTTTATACAATGTATAATCGAAAGCCAGTTGGAAAGTACCACATTCAAGTCTGCACTACTACACCTTGCATGCTCCGAAACTCTGACAGTATCCTGGAGGCCGTTCAGAAAAAGCTTGGTATGGGACACATTATATTTAAAACCTTTATGAAAAATAGAATTGTTTTTCTAGAATTGTCCTATTTCTCCCTAAATTTTTAAACTTTTGCTATCTTAATTGGAGTTGTACTTCTTCAGTAAACTTTGTCAATGTTTGCCCACCTTTGTTTCTTATTATGTGTTCTTTCTTAGTTCTCAGCTTCAAAGCTGAGTTTTCATTTCACCTTTTCTCTCCTAATCATTAAGTATATTTGAAAAGCTTCTAGGAGTTTTAAAGTTTTCATTATTTAGAAAATTAGGTTTGTCTCATTGTGTAATAGCATGTGGTATGTACAAAAGTGACTATAGTGTCCTTTTATTCTTCCAAATGAGCCTTGGAACAATGATGAAAGAATAGTAAAGAATGCTTCAAGAAGGGCAGTTTGAAATAGGATGTTGTTATACCAGTATTTACAAAATTAAAAGGGTATTTATCCATAAAAACTGCCATTGCTGCATTTATAACTATATATATCAAATGAAATAAAAGGTAGTATCTTTTAATCTTGTCATGAATATAAAGTACTCCCATGTTGTAAAATAGCTGGACAGTATTGAAGTATATACAACAGAAAGCTCAAGTCTGCTCAAAATCCCACCCTCTACCTCCAAATACAAATTCCGGAAATAACTGGGTATATTAATTGTAGATTTTATGTTGTCCTAGTTATTTTCATTATTAAATACATAAATGTAATGCGACTTCTTTTTGCATTTTATTTCGGTTATAGAATAGTATGTATGTCTGCCTCATTTTTATAAGTTCTGCAATTTGTTTCATGTATACACATCTATGCTTACTTGCCCTGTTGTACACTGAGGTGGTTTTATACTTTATTTTATACTGAGAGGTAGAAATCCTGGATGAGGTTTTTACTGTATTTTGCCAGAATGCTTTCTCTAAGGATACAAGAGGGCCTGCTTTCCTCATATTCTTGATGATCTTTGACATTTGCAGTTTTCTAAGTCTACCAATCTGATAGTATGATCGATTTTATTGGGTTAATTATCACAATCAAAATGAAAATGATAGACTTCTGGGAAGATGGTGACGTGAGCAGGGTGGCAGAAATCTCCTCCCAAAACTACATGTATCTATGAAAATACAGCAAATACAACTATTCCTAAAACACAGACCAGAATACACAGGAAAGAGCAAAGCGTGGAGCTATACCTGAGAGGACATGGCACCCCACAAGGCGGTCTTAAAGAGCCCAGCTGACATACGTGGCAACTACCAGCGACCACTTCTATAGCCATGAAAAGACACAGGAATATGGTCCAGACTAAGATCAACCAGACAACCCCAGAGAGGGACCCTGAAGGGATGGAAATGCACAGTCTTCCTGAAAAAGAATTCAGAATAAAAGTCACAACCATGCTGATGGATCTACAGAGAAATGTGCAAAAGCTGAGGGAGGAAGTGAGGGAAGTGAGGAAAGACAATGCAGAAATCAGACAAGTGATCGACGGGCTTAAGAGCAGACTGGATGAGATGCAAGAGACTGTTAATGGAATAGAAACCAGAGAACAGGAATACAGAGAAGCTGAGGCAGAGAGAGATAAAAGGATCTCTAGGAATAAAAGAATGTTAAGAGAACTGTGTGACCAATCCAAACGGAACAATATTCGCATTATAGGAGTACCAGAGGAAGAAAAGACAGAAAAAAGGATAGAAAGTGTCTTTGAAGAAATAATTGCTGAAAACTTCCCCAAGCTGGGGAAGGAAATAGTTTCGCAGAGCACAGAAGCCCACAGATCTCCCAACACAAGGGACCCAAGGAGGACAACACCAAGACACATAATAATTAAAATGGCAAAGATCAAAGATAGACAGAGTACTAAAGGCAGCTAGAGAGAGGAAAAAGATCACCTACAAAGGAAAACCCATCAGACTATCATCAGACTTCTCAACAGAAACCTTACAGGCCAGAAGAGAATGGCATGATATATTTAACGTAATGAGACAGAAGGACCTCGAACCAAGAATATTGTATCCAGCACGATTATCATTTAAATATGATGGAGGGATTAAACAATTTCCAGACAAACGAAAGTTGAGAGAGTTTGCCTCTCATAAACCACCACTCAGGATATCTTAAACGGACTGCTTTAGAGGGAAGCACCCCTAAGGCTAAAAAGATGTCATGAGAGAAAATAAAATCATAGCAAAGAAAGAAGACCATCCAAATACTAACTAAAGGCAAAGAATAAAACCCCTAGTATATAAAGAATGGAGAAGGAAGAATAAGAAGGGAGAGAAATAAAGAAACATCAGATGGTGTTTACAATAACTTAACAAGAAAGTTAAGTTAGATTGTTAGATAGTAAAGAAGCAACCCTTGAACCCTTGGTAACCACGAATCTAAAGCCAGCAATGGCAATAAGTACATACCTATCAATAATCACCCTAAAGGTAAATGGACTGAATGCACCAATCAAAAGACACAGAGTAACAGAATGGATAAAAAAGCAAGGCCCATCTATATGCTCCCTGCAAGAAACTCACCTCAAACCCAAAGTTATACACAGACTAAAAGTGAAGGGATGGAAAAAGATATTTCATGCAAACAACAAGGAGAAAAAAGCAGGTGTTGCAGTACTTGTATCAGACAAAATAGACTTCAAAACAAAGAAAGTAGCAAGAGATAAAGAAGGACATTACATAATGATAAAGGGGTCAGTCCAACAAGAAGATATAATCATTATAAATATATATGCACCCAACACAGGAGTGCCACCATATGTGAAACAAATATGAACAGAATTAAAGGAGGAAATAGAAAGCAATGCATTCATTTTAGGAGACTTCAACACACCACTCACTCCAAAGGACAGATCAACCAGACAGAGAATAAGTAACGACACAGAGGCACTGAACAACATACTAGAACAGATGGACCTAACAGACATCTACAGAACTCTGCACCCAAAAGCAGCAGGATACACATTCTTCTCAAGTGCACATGGAATATTTTCCAGAATAGACCACATACTAGGCCACAAAAAGAAACTGAGTAAATTCAAAAATATTGAAATCCTTCGAATCAACTTCTCAGATTACAAAGGTATAAAACTAGAAATAAATTTTAGAAAGAAATCAAAAAGGCTCACAAATACATGGAGACTTAACAACATTCTCCTAATTAAACAATGGGTTAATGACCAAATCAAAAAAGAAATCAAAGAATATATGGAAACTAATGACAACAACAACACAAAACCACAACTTCTGTGGGACGCAGCAAAGGCAGTTCTAAGAGGAAAGTATATTGCAATCCAGGCCTATTTAAAGAAGGAAGAACAATCCCAAATGAATAGGCTAAAGACACAATTACTGAAATTGGAAAAAGACGAACAAATGAGGCCCAAAATCACCCAAAGGAGGGACATAATAAAGATCAGAGAAGAAATAAATAAAATTGAGAAGAATAAAACAATAGAAAAAAATCAATAAAACCAAGAGCTGGTTCTTTGAAAAAATAAACAAAATAGATAAACCCCCTAGTGAGACTTATTAAGAGAAAAAGAGAATCTACACACATAAACAGAATCAGAAATGAGAAAGGAAAAATCACGGTGGATCCCACAGAAATACAAAGAATTAAAAGAGATTTTGAGAATCTATATGCTAACAAGCTGGAAAACATAGAAGAAATGGACAACTTCTTAGAAAAATACAACCTTCCAAAACTGACCAAACAAGAAACAGAAAAACTAAACAGACCAATCACCGGCAACAAAATTGAATCAGTAATCAAAAAACTACCCAAGAACAAAACCCCGGGACCAGATGCATTCACCTCTGAATTCTACCAGACATATAGAGAAGAAATAACACCCATTCTCCTTAAAGTTTTCCAAAAAACAGAAGGGGAGGGAATACTTCCAAACTCATTCTATGAAGCCAGCATCACTCTAATACCAAAACCTGGCAAAGACCTCACCAAAAAGGAAAATTACAGACCAATATCCCTGATGAACATAGATGCAAAAATACTCAACAAAATATTAGCAAACCGAATTAAAAAATACATCAAGAGGATCATACACCATGATCAAGTGGGGTTCATCTCAGGGATGCAAGGATGATACAGTATTCGAAAATCCATCAACATCATCCACCACAACAAAAAGAAGAACAAAAACCACATGATCATCTCCATAGATGCTGAAAAAGCATTTGACAAAATTCAGCATCCATTCATGATTGAAACTCTCAAGAAAATGGGTATAGAGGGCAAGTACCTCAACATCATAAAGGCCATATATGACAAACCCACAGCTAACATCATACTTAACAGCGAGAAGCTGAAAGCTTTTCATCTAAGATTGGGAACAAGAAAGGGATGCCCACTCTCTCCACTGTTATTCAACATAGTACTGGAGGTCCTATCCACGGCAATCAGACAAAAAAAAGACATACAAGGCATCCAGATTGGTAAAGAAGAAGTCAAATTGTGACTCTATGCAGATAACATGATATTGTACATAAAAAACCCTAAAGACTCCACTCCAAAACTATTAGAACTAATACCTGAATTCAGCAAAGTTGCAGGATACAAAATTAACACACAGAAATCTGTTGCTTTCCTATACACTAATGATGAACTAACAGAAAGAGAAATCAGAAAAACAATTCCATTCACAATTGCATCAAAAAGAATAAAATACCTAGGAATAAGCCTAACGAAGAAAGAAAGACCTGTACTCTGAAAACTACAAGACACTCCTAAGAGAAATTAAAGAAGACATTAACAAATGGAAATGCATCCCATTCTCTTGGCTAGGAAGAATAAATATTGTCAAAAAGGCTGTACTACCTAAAGCAATCTACAGGTTCAACGCAATCCCTATCAAACTACCAACAGCTTTCTTCAATGAACTCAAACAAATAATTCTAAAATTCATATGGAACCACAAAAGACCCTGAATAGCCAAAGCAATCCTGAGAAGGAGGAATAAAACAGGGGGAATTACACTCCCTGACTTCAAGCTACAAAGCCACAGTAATCAAGACAATTTGTTATTGGCACAAAAACAGACCCACAGACCAGTGGAACAGAATAGAAAATCCAAACATTCACCCAAACATATACAGTCAATTAATATTTGATAAAGAAGCCTTGGATATACAATGGGGAGATGACAGCCTCTTCAGCAGCTGGTGTTGGAAAAACTGGACAGCTACATGTAAGAGAATGAAACTGGACTACTGTCTAGCCCCATACACAAAGGTAAACTCAAGGTGGATCAAAGACCTGAATGTAAGTCATGAAACCATAAAACTCTTAGAAAAAAATATACGCAAAAATCTCTTGGACATAAACATGAGTGACTTTTTCATGAACATATCTCCCCAGGCAAGGGAAACAAAAGCAAAAATGAACAAGTGGGACTATATCAAGCTGAAAAGCTTCTGTACAGCAAAGGACACCATCAGTACAACAAAAAGACATCCTACAGTATGGAAGAATATATTCATAAATGACGTATCCGATAAGGGGTTGACACCCAAAATATATAAAGAACTCATGCACCTTAACAAAGAAAAAGCAAATGATCCAATTAAGAAATGGGCAGAGGACATGAATAGACACTCCTCCAAAGAAGAAATTCAGATGGCCAACAGGCACATGAGAAGATGCTCCACATCGCTAATCATCAGAGAAATGCAGATTAAAACCGCAATAAACCACAATGAGATATCATCTCACACCAGTGAGGATGGCCAACCTCCAAAACACAAACAACAACAAATCTTGGTGAAGATGTGGAGAAAAGGGAACCCTCCTACACTGCTGGTGGGAATGCAAATTAGTTCAACCATTGTGGAAAGCAGTATGGAGGTTCCTCAAAAAACTCAAAATAAAAATACCATTTGACCCAGGAATTCCACTCCTAGGAATTTACCCTAAGAATGCAGCAGCCCAATTTGAAAATGACAGATGCACCCCTATGTTTATGACAGCACTATTTACAATAGCCAAGAAATGGAAGCAACCTAAGTATCCGTCAGTAGATGAATGGATAAAGAAGATGTGGTACATATACACAATGGAATATTATTCAGCCATAAGAAGAAAACAAATCCTACCATTTGCAACAACATGGATGGAGCTAGAGGGTATTATGCTCAGTGAAATAAGCCAAGCCAAAAAAGACAAGTATCAAATGATTTCACTCATATGTGGAATATAAGAACAAAGGAAAAATCTGAAGGAACAAAACAGCCACAGACTCACAGAACCCAAGAACGGACTCATATTTACCAAAGGGAAAGGGACTGGGGAAGATGGGTGGGAAGGGATGGATAAGGGGGGAAAAGGGGGCATTACGATTAGCAGATGTAATGTTGCGGGGGCATGGGGAGCGCTGTACAATTCAGAGAAGACAGGTAGTGATTCTATAGCATCCCACTACACTGATGGACAGTGACTGTAATGGGGCTGGTGGGGGCAACCTGATGAAGGGTGTAGTTTAATAACCATAATATTGCACATGTCATTGTAGATTAATGATACCAAAATAAATCATAAAAAATAATAATTTATGCACATCTTCCAGGCCAATAATGAGGAGTCCAGAGAATCCTTCAAATTATCAGTGGGTGGGCAGTTTACTTGTGTGTCATCTGCATGGGCTGTCTTTGTCCGGGTCCCAGATATTCACTCATCATACCAATTCCTATACCCTTCACCTGTCTTGTCAAAACTCCATCCTTTTTTAGAATGAAATCTAGCTCACTGTGCATGAAGAAGTGGTCTGGTACCTTTCAGTCCCAGCAGATGAAAGTGAAGCAGGTAGGTGGAACCACAGAGGACTGCCCCAGCTCTCTCATAGCCTCTATTTCCCAGAGGGCTTACCGCACTAAGCAGCATCCCATAAAGCCACTGCTGGCGTACACCTGTGCTTTACTCCTGGGAACCGAGGCAGTCAATGGGACCGGCCACCAATATTCTGGCTCCACTCCTTAAAGGCACAAGATGGGATTCTACTTCTTTGGGAAATTTATAAACTCCCATTAAACCTCACTTCCTTACCTGTAATAATATTCTCTATCTCATAAAGGTTAGAACCTGTGTGTATGGCTTGCTCTGTCCAGTGAAATGTGAGCAGAAGTGACGTGTGTGTGTGTGTGTGTGTGGCCAAAATTTAAGAGTAGTGCATAATTTGCCCCTTTCCTTCCCCTGCCACAGGAACTGACCCCTCCTCCAGTCTGGGTCCTTAAGTGACAGGGAGGAGGCATAGATGAATACCTTCCTGCTAGTTTGAACCACTGGGATTTGAAGATTGTTACTGCAGCATAATGAGCCTACCGTACCCATGCGGAACCTAGATCATCTGATTTGTCCACATAATATAACAAATGGACAAGGACACTTCAAATTAGTTGAAATTACTGTTTGTAGAACTTCACAAAAAATATTACTCTTAGTATTTTGAATAGTCACACACACACACACACACGTTGGCCTTTTGCTATTATAAACAAGCTGGTTTGGTCTTGTGGTTAAAAGTTGTATACATATTATTAATTATTCCTTACAATAAATTCCAGGAAGTGAGATACCAATCTAGCATATAGGCAACAACTGTAGTCTTTGTCATACGTTCCAGATTCCCTTCCAAAAAAGTTGCAACATTTTAAACTTCCAGTGGCAATTTATGCAGTGAATTCGGCTGGGAGCAGATTGTCACAAAAAAATATTCCAGCACATTCCAACATCACCCCCAGAGAAACACCCAAGCACATCCCGCCAGGGTGGGAGAAGGGCGAAGGGGCCTAAACAAGTGGTATTGCTGGTCATTCATCCTGAGTTTGTCTCAGAACCTTTATGTGGCACAAAACAGGACTGGCCAGAGTGGCTCCAGGCAGTATGCAGGTGGTCCTGAGCAAACATGGCCAGCTGACATCCGGCCAGCACACCAGGCACCAGGCGGGGGGCCAGGCACAGGGCTGCATCCACTCAGAGGAATCTTTCTAAGTTCACACAGGTGCTATGCAGACTCCCCGGAGCTCTTGGAGATGGACAGAGAGGGAGAACTAGGGAACAAAACAGGGCGGAAGGGCAGTGGAAAAAGCAAGTTCAGCGTCAGGATGATTCCAAAGTTTAGGGGAAAGAGCCATATGGGCCCCTGGGTAGCCTGAAAGAGCAAACCACGCACCGTGAAGTAAGGACTGCACGCCCGCCTCACAGGCAGACGCCAGGCTGGCATTGGCCAGCGCTCTCTCAGGCCGAGAGACCCATTGTCAGTGGCGGGGGGGGGGCGTGGCTCTGGGCTCTGTCAGCCCCAAAGAGCCCCTGATTCGTACAAAGAGGGAGACGGGACATCAGCCTCAGCACTGGGCTCCCACCACTGGGTCAGTATACAGGAGGCTTAACACAGAAATCTCATAAAATGGAGCCAGGTTTCTAGAAGGGGTAGTCATACCTCCCAGTCGATTATAGGAAGAATTGTCCACTATAGCCGCTAACAGAAGAATCACCCACAGGCAGGAATAGTCAATTAACGGCCCCAACTGGGGAAAATGTGCATTTCATCTCCAACAAGAAATTACCCTGCAACTCAGCCAAGGAGAAACTGTCATCACCCTGGATTCTTGCTTTTCTCCAATGGACTGTTGTTCAAAATAACCCCTCCCAATTTCCTCCTTCTTCTCCATAAAGTAATGTTCCTCTCCTTTGTTGGTCTTGCCTATGGTTTTGCTGTAGCTTACATGCCCCGAATTGCAATTCTCTGCCTTCCCAAATAAACCCATTTTTGCTAATGAAGTACCTGGCTTTTAATCTTAAGGACAGCAAGTTCAGAGCCATCCATCTGGAAATCTTGAGACCATCTCAGCCCCTGTGGCAGGAACAAGGCCCACAAAGGGCAACACGGTGCACGTACCTTTGCTGCGGAGAAGCTCAGATATTTCTTTCAGTCTCTCTAAATCGTCATCCAGTCCATCTGTAAACACTGAAAGGACCTGTTGTTTCTGAGGGAGGGGTGTGGTGGAAGTGGGGAGGGAGGGGAGAAAAGAAGAGGGGTGAGGAGAGGGTGATGGAGGGAAGGAGAGAGACAGAGAAGAGGATGCTCTTACGTGCTGCATTTCCTAAAATACAGGGCTGTACGCAGCCTATCACCCTATTCCCATTTCCTCATCTGTTGCTTTATTACATGTTCACTGTACTTCAACCTCCCCCCACCCACTCCAAAAAGAAATGATGTGAACCAGCTTAATGGGTTCATTTTAAAATATCAAAAATCATCTTACAATATCCATCTTTATCAATACAAAAAATAACCAAAATTTTAACGCATTTTCTACAATTAAAATATGTTACCTTTAGTCACAAAAAAGTTTAATTTAAAAAGTGAATTAACATTATTCAAGAAATAAATCCTCTGGATGCATGATTAACAGAAAAACTAAATGTAACTTTCAAAGTCTGGAGATGCCATTTCCTAATAAACATCACATGAGATCTTTTCCTTCTGCGGCGTTGTCCGGCCTGTAGTTCCGGGCCCCATGAAGGCAGGAGGTGGGCTGCGCTCACAAGCCACTCGCTGCCGCCAAGGACGGTTCAAGGAGCTGACTGGGAAAATAACGGTGCCTACTCTACACAACAAGTGACTGTGAGGAGCTGATATCTTCCAAGGTGTCTTTGGAATGAATTTATGCCATGAAAGAATCTGGATCACTAAACAGTGGGTAATGTGGGGGCAGGGGCTTTATCCTTTTATCCCTACCGACGTCCTTCAGCACAAAGCCTCTAGGGCTCAGTACATGTCAGCTGACTGAATGGAGGCATATCCCTGGTTGGTCTTTACTGAGTGACACTGTGGCTTTCCTCTGTGTAGAATCCCCAGTGAGGAACAGTTTAGTTGGCCTCAGTCATAAAAGCCTTATGCCTCCAACTCTGCAATCGCCTCCTGACTTGTTTTCTCAGCGTTCATTACCCTCACTTCAGCAGAAGACAGACGCACATCATTATCTCCCAGAAACCGCAAAAATTCCACATCTATGTGGCTGCTCTTCGCAGTCTGATGAATCAGAAATTTCTGAATGACCTCCTCACTGTACTTTTCAAAGCCAGAGTCAAAGATAAACTGGCCATTTGAGCCAGGAACCAAGTAGCAGAACACTGTGCTGATTGGGCCGGATGTGCTGCAGCTGATGCTGGAGAGAGACACCAAGTGCCCGTCAGCTCTGGCAGCAACCCTTGAAACTTCTGCAGAACTTGCCTTGCGGGAGTGGACATATCAATTCCTACAGACAAATCTATGTTGCATCCTTTGAAGGTAGAGGAGAAGAAAATCAAATTAGTCATCTATAGATACATGACCAGGCCCAGAAGGTATCAGCCACACAGGTCCTGACAGAAGAACCTCCAGCCAACCCACAGAAGTGTGAGCTAATGATCGTGGTTGTTTAGTCTGGGGCATGGTTTGTTACACAGGAAAAGCTAACTGATACAATATGTAGTGTTTTGTACCTCTAGGCCTCTGCAGATCCTGTTCTCTCCAAGGGCAGTGTCCTTTCCCACCCTCTCCACCCCAGTCTGGTTAACTGATACATATGCTTCAATCTGCAGGTCAAGTAACACCCCCCACGACCACCAAAGACCTCTCTGACTCACGTCCGCAGGCCCTCACACGGAATTATCAAATGCCCCTGCATATGTCCATTGTTACTTTATTTGACCTTCTCTCCCACTAAACACAGATTCCTTCTCAGGTAAGACTATGTCCTCTTACTTTCCTGGTGCTTAATACAGACGCTCATTAAATGTTGGACTAATAAATGACACGGGGAATGTGAACGAGCCTTGAGTCTCCTTCAGTACAAACTGTACTACATCCTTCTTTCCTCAGTCACTGCCCACGCATATAAATTGTTTCAGGGAAGCATATTAGAAAAGATCAAGACTGACAATCACACTCAACTTCCTGTTTTTTGTACTGAACATTTTTAAGACCTCCTGGAAGGGTGTACCTAGAGTGTGAAGGTCTATTGGTCTTTCAAGCTATGCTCTCCCACTCACAGGTGAATAATAAGACCATCCACAAAATTCCAACAAGGAGGCAAAAGCTGAAGGTTGCAGGTGCACCTGGATTAGAATCTGGACAAATGTCTTAAAATGTAATTCTAAGCAGCCTTAAGAGGGCTGCTATCATTACTACTTCTGGACAAGAAACATAACTTGGAATTGTCAAGGCCAAGCCAGGACCCTTGGCCTTTTCTCTTTAGACCAATGCACATAGGAGTATTTGGCTCAGAATCAATAAAAACAGAACTGCAGATTTTGGGGGGCAATTCTGAGGAAAATAAATAAATACTGGATGCTTCACCACTGAAAATAGTTATAAACAGTGGCTTACATTTTCTCAGGGACTTGAGCTCCAGGCCTGAGCCATAAGTTTTTGTGACCACATATGTTTCTAGAATTCCCAAGATGGAAAACGCCTTCTTCTGCTCTTTTCATATAAAATGACTTGGTTCTCTTTTGGTTTTTAAATATCTAATTGAAATTCACAGAAAGGAATTTTCACAGGTATAAATCTCATTTCTTTATTGGATATAATTTTGGTAAAAAAGTAGCTTCTTTTTTGCTCTATGGTATATTATTCAACATTTCCAATTTTCCTTTTCCCCAGGAATATTTTCAGCTGGCTTTATTCTGTAATGCAAGGAGGATGTTCTTCCCTGGCAACAAAGAAAGTTGAACATTGCCAAATAACCTTTAAGGCCCTTATGACCTAGCTTTATGATTCTAGAATTCTAGAATTAATTAGGGTCCAGCCATTATTAAATTATCCAGTTATTTTATCAAAAAAGTCAAAAGACAAAGCTTAAGAGAAACATAAATCCTAATTTACTATACTACATGGTACAATATGATCTGAAAAAAGAAAATGGAATCCTATATCTCTTCTGGAATAATATCTGGGATGTATCTGGGATAATAAACATTCAGGTCCACATAAACAAAAAAGTGGACTTGGATTCCTGAAGAATGTGAATTATTTAGTACAGGACATCCCATAATCCATGCTTATGTAAAAAATAATTTTACACATGCACTCTTTTCAATTGACTTCTGAATTCACCAAAGACACTGCAAAGGAGTGATACTCCAGACAGTATCAACAAAAGTATTAACTTAATACTTTAAAAAATTGGCTCTGCATTTTGACACCAAACTGCTGGAAAACTCAAACCCTGCCTCCATTATTTCCCATCTGTATTTCTTAATGTCGTTCTTGTTTTTCTCATTTGGAAACTGGATATCATAATAATAGCATCTACTTCACATGGGGCTGAGGTAGGAATATCGGCTTTTATGGGTTCCATTATATACTCTCTATACAGAGATTCCATACTATATTATACTATCCTACACTTTGCATTACTATACCGTATTATACCCTATGACATTCTATGTTATTTTATGCTATGCTATATTATACTCTCCTATACTGCATGATGTTTCATCATGCCTTACTGTACTATACTATACTGCCCTCCTACCCAAACAGTGATTTGAGGACCAGCAGAACCAGCAGAACATGGGAACTTGTTAGAAAAGCACAAGCCCACCCTGACCTACTGAAGCAGAAACTTCGTTTCAACAAGATCTCCAGGAGATTCAAATGCATGTTAAAATTTGAGAAGCCCTGCTGTGTTCTACTATACTCTACTAAAAGGCAATATAGAATAATATTTAGTACACAGACTCTAGAACCAAAGTGCCTCAAGCTCACATCTCAGCTCTGCTGTTTCCTTGGGCCAAACAGCCTGATCTTGTTGTGCCTTGGTTTCCTCGTCTGTGAAAGAGTACCCATGTAATAGGGCCATGTGACATTTTCCTTTATAGAAACCCTTGGAAATCCCCTGGCACAAAAAGGGCCATCTGAAGGTTAACTGCTTTAATTATAATGTGGTTGTACTGTGGAATCTCTCCCCTGATGGTAAGAGGTGGAGCTGTCCATGAAGACACTCTCTATGTCAATCACCTGCTAAAAGGCAAGTTGGGATAAGAGCAGAGGAGCAGCTCCAGGCTGTTGGAAGGAGGAGCCCTTGTCTTTGAACCTTGCGGTTCTAGATGAAAGCTCAAGGAGATAAAATGGAATTAAGAACAACCTCGGCCATATGGAAACATTTTTGCAACAAAGTAGAGAAACCCCTACACAAAGCCACCTAGACAAAGACTGTTCTATTTCATAAGAGCACTCATCCAACTGAAAGTATTCTCTGCTTCTGTTTCCCTCTCCATATGCCCAAGTCTTCAGTACGTTGTGTTTACACATCCCAGTCTGGTTTCACTTATTTACACAAAATAAAGGGAAGAGTTGTAAGGACTTTCTGGGGACAGGGTTCCGAGAGGACTCAGGCCTCTGTAGTCCAGAGTGGTGACAGCTGTGGGAGTGGTGGAAAGAGTCCCCAGGGGAAGGTGGGCCACAGCGGCAGGAGGTCAGGGGGCGTGTCCTCCCCGCAGCATGAGCTTCCCTTCGCCTTCCAGCTACATGGTCGGTTTTACGGTTTTACGTTAAGAGCGCCAACAGGGTCCCTGACACCTACGACGGGCTTGTGGATCAAATGACAAGCCCTCTGTCACTCACCTTGTGGAATGCAAACCTTATAAAGAATTTCCTTCTCCAGGTTCTGCACAGATTCAAATTTTTCTTCATAATACACTTTGTCCTGGTCATTAGTAATCTCCAAAAGCTGAGAGTGTTTGGCTTCTCCCACCCCAATAGCAAAGATTATCATGTTTCTGTCCCTGAGAGCCTTGGCTGGTATGGCTCCATTATCTTGGGCAACCCCGTCAGTGACCACAGTCAGATACTGAGGAACACTGGCTCTGCCTCCCCTTGAACTGTCAAAAAAAGGCAGAGTGAAGGTCAGGGCTTTCCCAGGGCACGTGCATCATTCATCTGCTGGACATTCGTGACAGCTCTGTTTATGTCCACCTTTGAGAAGTATTGGTTGAGCCTGAATTCTTCTTGGGGGGTTGAGCTGAACTGCAAAAGGCCAATCTGAATTTCACTGGTACTAATACTGAACTGGTTCACCATCCTCTTCAAGAATCCTTCTTTTTTTTCAAAGTCTTTTGGGGAGATGGATTCTGAACCATCTATCAGGAAGATAATGTCAGCTTTCCTATTCTTACAAGTTAAGGAAACAAGAAGCAGAACAAAACATACATTCAGAGCCTGAAATCCATTAATAACCACTCCCCAGGGAGAGTCAGGGGTAGAATAGACACTCCATGAAAATATTTTTAAAGGGGGTGGGAGAGGAAGTCAAGGAAATAAATTTTCTGTGACCCCGCACAACCAGTCTCAAAATAAGACACAACTGTGTCAGAAAGATACAAACTTTGATCAGCTTGGTTCGCTCTAGGTCATGGTCACTCTGTGCCCAATACTCAGTTTTGAATCCACACTTCTAGAATGAAGCCTATTTGGGTAGATCAGATACACATACTTGGAAGGAAAGAGACATTGAAGAAAAGAGTTCTTCCTCTCTGAGGAGCAGATATCCTGCATTACATCTTGTTGGATGGCCTTCAAGGAATTAAACTCATGCATGAAAAACATCTTGTCTTTAGCGATCTGCTGAAGCTCAATAATGTCAGCATCTCTGATCCCAGTGACATAGATGATGAGCCCGTGTTCCCTCAGGGCCTCTGCGGCCTCTGCCACTGGGTCTGCGGACTTAGCGTCAGTGATCACTATGAGATACCAAGGTACATGGCTGCAAGCATGGTCTGCATACACCGGAACCATGTTACTCAAGGCCTGACCTGTCATGGTGCCCCCTCTTTTCTGCTGGATGCCATCAATGGCTTCCTTCAGCCTTACCACACTCAGGTGCTGACTTAGGAAGAACTGGCAATTAATTCTGTCTGAGTGCAGAGTGACTCCAAACTGTACTCTGTCAGGCCCAATATGGAACATCTTTATCATCTCCTACATGAACACCTTCATTTCCAGAAAATCTTGTTGGTTGATGCTGTCAGACCCATCAGTAAGGAAGTAAACATCTGCCTCTTAACATGTACACAGCCTAGGCAATAAGAAGAAGCAACCCATCAGAGCAGAGCATGAAATGACATGTAGCCAAAGCCATTGATCCCATCCCATCCATCCTCCCTCAGCACTCATTGTTCCCTTGAGAGCCAACAGCTTTCTACTGAAGGCACCAGTGACTGCTTAAGGATATTCCCTGTCCAGGAGAATGATTAGCCCATACACTAGGCAAGCCAGAGTGCCTGGGTGTGAATTTGGGAGCACCCACTGACCAGTGATTGACAGTCTCATTCTCTTATTCTTTGGGAGGGTGGGGGGAAAATGGAAGTTCCTATGCCCAGGATCCTCACCTGACTCTAAACTACTCGATGATGTAACCAGCCTATTGCTAGGCTACCGCTTCCACACCTGTGAGCAATAAGCTATTACTGACTGAGTCACTATAAAAAGAGCTCTGCCCAGTCCTCTGGGTGGAGGCAGAGACAGAGGAGGATTACAGACCTGCAGATTGTTGAATGCAGATATGATTCTAGTGCTCGACCTATCACCGGGAGAACAAGCCAGGTAATAAACTTTTTTACTCCAAGAATGTTCCATTGTCATTCCTCAGTCTCACTGAATCCATAGTGAACTTGACTGTGGCTGAAACCCATTGGCAAGACAGAAATGAACCCCTTTGAAGCCGCGTCTCTCTTGTGTGTCTCGTCCAGAATATAAAGCATTTATGTGACTTGAGCTCTTCGGAACAGACCTGCACCACCTGTAGGAGGTATTTCTTCATGGGTCTAAATCCAAAACTTAGGCTCAAATAAAACTGACTTTATTTTCAAGTGATTTTCAAGGTGAATTTTTCATTGATAATTCCAAAGGGCAAAATAGCTCTACATTTAGACACTGTCTCTACCTCTTACTAGCAGGTTTTTTCCCTTTGCATCTCAATTTCATACTCTGTCAAGTGAGAATCATAACACCCTTACTGTGAAGATTATATAAGATCATGCAACACCGCAGAACTGAGTGTTAAAAATTCATGGTTAAAATGACCCAGTGCTATATTTTTGTCATGTAGCAGATTCCTGAAAAAGAATGAACCGTAACTTCTCCTCACTCCTCAGTAAGGGGGGACCAGCATTGGGTTATTAATCTGTGGATTCCCTTGACCTGGGGAAGAATCAAGAGCCTTGTCATGTTTCCTGGTGGGAAGGTCAGAGGCAGGTCGGGCTCACCTGCTCAGGCTCCCATTAGGAGGACGTTGGTCCACATGATTTCTGGGGCATACCCTACTAAAAAAAGCATTTGTGTTTATTAGAATGAAATGCAAATGTAACCGGGTGTCCTGTACTTTATGTGGCAACCTAGCAGGGCAGGCATTGATAGGGGTGGGAAATGGAGTGCTCTGTCGCTCTGGTGCTCATTGAATGCTTGAAGAATGGAGGGGAATTACAGAAAAAGAAGGCAGAAATGCAGACCTTGCTGGAAGCCTGTGCCAGCTGACAGGAAGATAGCTGGCCAGAGTCTGAGAAAGGGACCATCAGGCAGGAAGGGGCATCTCTGCAGACAGCCCCACACAGCGGGGATACAGATTGGCTCCGAGGCAGCCCAGGGCCTTGCCCTGTCCAGAGGAGCCAAGAGCCCTGAATACTGACTGGCACTCTGCATTCTTGTCAATTTTGGCCAATGGAAATTTTCTGGTGGTGGGAGTGGATATTTTCTGTAGTCTGGAAGCCGCTCGGCACCTCTGTCTATCACAAAGCACTTAGCAGACTGTCTGACACGTAGCAGATGGACAGCTAAACAGCAGATACAACTGTTATGATCACTCAAGACAGAAGTCTGGCAAAATTGCCCTGAATACCATTTACTTCTGCTACCCCCACCCCCTCAACCACTCTACACTTTAGGCTGGTTTTCCTGGTTACAGTTTTCTTTCTGGCTGCTATGCCTTCTGGGAAAGAAATCAACTCTCAACTCTTTATACTGTTTGTGATTTAGGAAAGAAAAGAAGCTTCTCTCCTTCCCTGCAGCATATAGACAGGGGGTGCACAAGGAAATGGAATTAATGTTTCACAACTTTTTTCCTCATTCCTAGAACAGAGAAAGGGACTAAAAATACAGACCTCAGAGAAAGATGGGAATTTACTTAGATGTTTTAAATCTCTAGACCTCAGCACAAGTAGTCAAGAAATTACAAGGTCACTTAGTAATTGTTTTTAAAAAAAAAGCTCAGTAATTTTCCCCTGAGGATATAATCACAGCCTTGAATTTTTAAGTTAATTATCTACATTTCAAGATGTCAGCTTCTTTAATTCTAATTTGAATCTAAGAAATACTAGCACGGGTAGATGAAAATAGACAAGTAGACAGACACAAAGATATTTGTAACAGCCAGTAAGTGGCAAATACAGATTTGAAATTCAGGCAGTTTGACTCCAAGGTGCATATACTTAACTGCTATGTTTTTTCTAGTGCTTTTTAAAAACTGCATATATATAGTAGGACCTCTTCTAACTGGCCTCCTCTTAAGTGGCTCACCAGATAACTGACATTCTTCCTTCCTTCTGTAACACAAGAGTGATACTCCCACCACAGACTGAGTACCTGACCCTCCCAAACCCTAGGTCCTCCAGCTGAACACTATGCCATCCTGCCTAGCTCAGAGGAAGATGTGGAAACTAGTAAAGGGAAATGTCACTGAAATGGAGTCAGAATGGGGTTGGTGGGGGGACCTGATGAAGGGGTAGTTCAATAACCATAATATTGCACATGTAATTGTAGATTAATGATAATAAAATAAATTATATTTAAAAAAAAGAAATGGAGTCAGGAGGCCAGAGGGGGTGCTCTCACACTGTACCAATTGCGGTCAATTACAGACTCCAGCAGAAGAACCATCAGTGGAAGGAATCATCAACCGCAGGCCCCAACAGGGTAAGATTGCATTTCCTACAATAAATCCACCACTCTGCAACTCATCCAATGAGAAACTGTCATCACCCCGAACTCTTGCTTTTCTCCAGTGGACTTTGATTCAAAACAACCCCTCTAAATCCTCCTTCATAAAACACTGTTCCTTTCCTTTGTTGGACTAGCCCATGGCTTTGGCCATAGCTTGCTTATCCCAGATTGTAATTCTCTGCTATTCCTGAATAAACCCACTTTTGCTAGTAAAATAACTGACTGCTTTATTTTTAAAGTCAACAAAGAATAAGTTTACCAGAGTGATGTGGGTTTACCAACCTCCTGTTGATGGAATTTTTACTATAATTACACAACAAACCAAATATTGTGCAAATCAATAGGATATGAGTGTAAATAAAGGAAGTTATTGCATCAATAGAAAAACCAGGTTAACTGCTTAGAAAAGACCCAAAAGAGGCAAGTTATTTTAGAAGAAATTGTTGGTGTACTAGATAAGACTACAAAGGATTGAAGTTTTGAGATGATAAAAACTGAGGATTTCTTTACTCAGATTGTTTCAAAAGTAGCTGTTTTCTTCCCACTTTAAAGAACCTGAAACTGGAAATTACAGAAACTACACTATTGAATGGTTGATGAAGAAAACACATGGAACTCCAATCATCAGGGCTCACATTCAAAGAAGCCTTGGCCCTACACAAAAGACTGACAAACTGATGTCCATTTATTATGTTTTCAGTTAAAATTTTTTAATTTCAAGAATGTATACTTTCAGAAATAATTTCCTGCTTCAAGTGACTAAGATTTACTCAGTCCGTACTCAGACCCCTAGGGCTTCTATAAACATGCAAATATTCTCATCAAACCACTAAAAGGGATGAGGGGTAAGATAGGAAGAGGTAACAATGTTCATGTTTTACTTCATAATCTTCTGCACTGTCTGGAATCAAGATAAAATAAAGGCTTGATAAGTTTTGCATTTGTTTTTTTTAATGAATTGACTCCCAAATCTTTCCTTGACAGAGGTAGAGAAGGTGGGTAAAACAAAGTAAAGACTAAAAAAAAACCTAGACTGTATTTGGAGAATGCCTTCCTACCTGGCAGTGGGGCACTGCCGGTCCCAGAAGTGCAAGCCCTTTTGCTCACGTTTTCAGGGGAGAGCTGTTTCTTAATCTTGCTCCCCACAATGGAGAGTTGCAAAAGTGATTCCAGGGAGATGACATGCTTCCCAGGAGGATATGATGGCATCTTCTCCAGGTCTGTTCTCTCTGAGGCCATCTGGGTGCCCACTGCAACGACGGTAACCCCTGCCCTGTGCTGCTGGCCTGGACACACGGTCCTGTGAGATGTCTTCCGTGATGACCATGGCTATCTGCTGCACTCCTTGCTTGGAGCGGCTGCCCTGCTCCCGAGTGACGACCTTGTTCCTTAGGAAATCCAAAGCAGCACCAGTCTTGGGCCTTCCTCTTCTTCCTCAGTAGGTTAATTTGTCCAAACGCTCCAAGATTTGGGCTGGAATCTGAAATGTATCCAGCGAAAACTCAAGTCATGGTTTCTCACTATAAAAGACCAAGCCGATTCTCACAACATCAGGATGGGCGCTTAAAGAGCTGACGGTGGTCTTTAAGAAATTGATAATGAGACAGGGACTGTGGGTGTAGTCAGAGTAGGGAAGGGCCTCGGGAAAAAGCAAGGCAGGATATTTGCAGTCAGAGCAATGTAACTACATGCAAGGAAACCCCCTACCAAAACTCTGTGTTAAACATTAAGCTCTAGGGTCATTGTCAGTAAGATCAGTTAATGTTCCCCAGATAAAGAAGAGTAGCACATGTTTTTATTATGCTAATCATTTGTACGATTCACTTTAGCAGGCTAAAAGGCCCAGGCCTATGTGCTGTCTTTCCTCTTTCAGATCTGATGGGGTGGTTTTGAAAACTGGGCAACTAATTTAGCATGCAGACCCAGTTGTAAACAACATAGTAAAAGGCAGGAAGCATTTCACCTTAAAGATAAGATAGCATTTTAATACCCAGGAAGTTTAAGAAGCAAGATTCTTCACTTACTCTTTAGCAGACAGACAATACCTCAGCCCACCTTGGGAGCTGGGCAGGCAGCCTTTTGATATGCTCCTAGACAAAGACACCAGTATCCCGGAGAGAAATCAGAGCAGTAAATTTCTTATGTTAAGTTAATTTTTAATATTCAGGGACCACTTAACAAGTCCACACCCCTAAGCCTTTTATCCGGTTCCCAAAAATCCTCAACTGCCTATAAAACCCCTAGACAACGCACCACACCAGATTCTCTTGTCCCCTCCTGCTGTGAGCCAGGAGCTCTATTCTCTCACTCTATCTCTAAATAAAAGCCTGTCCCTGGCTCTCCTACCTTGACTGTTTGCTAAGTTGATTCTTCGACTCCGCAAACAAGAACCCCGGCATCAGTCTTTAAGAAATTGATAACTTGGCAGAAATTTGATCGCCTATCCCTGCTAAATTCCTCAATAAGGAATACTAAGTCAGCTGAGATAGCACTGGGACATTCTATAAACAAACAAAACACAAAGAAGAGCTTCAGAATGAGAACAGAGTAATAAAAATATTTTGTACGTAAAGGTTGTATTATGCTATATTTTATACACTGTAATAATATATTTAGTATTACAAATTCTAGTGATATATATTATACTAACATTATTGCATTTGGGAATTAGTGGATGCCTCTATGACCATCATTTGGCATCATGGCCAAGAAACATCACAGGGTTCATACCTATCAACATTTTTCACATGAAAGAATATTCACATCACTTGCAAAATATGTAAATATATGAATATTCACAAGAAAGTGCTTTAGGATCATTTTTCAATTTATCTAAGTCCATTAGAAGCATCTGAGACTTGCTTGACTAGTATTTTCTTCATTTTTCTGGTTTCAGGAAACCCTGAGTCAAATTCTCTTTTATAGACCTGACATTTCCATGATTCAATAATTCTTCCTCTCTCTTGTTAAAAGATGGAGATAATAAATTGTGACTGTTAACTTGTGCACCTTTCTTTGATAAATTTCATGTCATTTCAACAGAGGCAACATGAAATGTTGAAAGTTCCTATGAAAAAATCCTTGTGTGGCTAAGTGGCTGTTTCATTTTGCTGTAAAAAAAAACCTTCCCTTTAACTTGACTCAAATGGGATAATATAGTTATGAATACATAAACTCCCTTCTAAAAGAAATCCAGACACCCCCTTCCAATTTAAGCAGTGCCCAATGTAACGTCAGGAAACACACCATGTCCATATACCACAAGGCCCAAATCTGCTTTGACATGTGAAAAAACACATGAACAAAAACACTGAAACTACTCCATAGACAAGTGAATACTGGGAAACAGAGTTTAGAGAATGGTATATGGGGGCAGCAGAATATGACCTCTTTGTGGTCTCTTGGTGTCCTGACATCTCCCCATTGGTCTTTCTTTATTAAGAACCAAAAATCAATCCTAGATTTAAAAATAAAGTGTTGCCTCTGATTTTTCCAAGCCTAAAACACCTCTTCTAGAAACTCCAACATCTTGGACTCCTCCCTTCCCTCACCTGCTGGTACCAAGTGCTATTATTTCAAACTGTCTTCAGGACTTACCCCTCTCCTCATTATCAGAGATGCCCCTGGGCTACACCCAGGCATCCTCCCTATGGGACAGATGACAGCTCAGCCTTAAAGCCCTTCTGAGTCTGTGGTGCCACGTGGAATCCAGCTGCCCCCTGGAGGCTCTTTACTCATGTCGTTTTTTTCCTGCTTAAAAGCCTACAGTTACTTCCCAGAGCCTTTGGGTCCCTGTGATCAGGGTGCATCCTACCTGATGCAGTCTCACCCCTCACTACATCTAAACCCTCCCCCAGCCCCAAGTGGCTCCACGTTCTCACTGTCCCCCACTCGTCCAGCCCGCTCCCGCTTCCACACCCTCGGTCACGCTCTTTCTCTCACCAAGAGACCCTCCTCCCTATGTAGTAAAATCATTTGCTGGGGAACCAACACGGTGCCTTCTAGGCAAGGATTTCCACCATGCAATCCTTTCGTTCTAATTCTACCAAACATAGTGTCCATAAGGTGCTCCTTAGTTCCTTATCATCTCTGCTTGGATTTTCCTTGTCTTGTCTCATATGCGTTTGTATTTTTGCTATAAAATTCCAAGGACCCACAAATTGTAAATGTTGAGAGGTCCAGGCAGAGGTCTGACCAGAGAAAGGAGGGATTGATGGCCTGTAGTTGGGGGATCAACTAGAAGCTCCACCAAGCTCCACCACCCAGGGAACTTAAGAACTGACGGCTGAAGTTTTGACTACAGGCATTCCAGGCTGACGCTGTAGTGCATTCATGGGCAGAGACAGAGGCGGGAAGTATGACACACGTGCAGCAGATGCAGAGTGGTTCAGTGTGGCTCGTAGCTACAATGAATAAAAGGGCTTAGCAGGAGATAAGACTCAGTGG
This sequence comes from Smutsia gigantea, assembly GCA_032199065.1. Taxonomy (NCBI): domain Eukaryota; kingdom Metazoa; phylum Chordata; class Mammalia; order Pholidota; family Manidae; genus Smutsia; species Smutsia gigantea. The sequence goes on along the minus strand of JAVSCE010014707.1, from coordinate 642,495 downwards.
TTCTCAGTCAACAGTGGTGCCCATCCCAGGGCACGTTTGGAAATATCTGGAGGTGTTTCGGATTGTTATGAGTCAGAGATGCTACTGGCAGGGACCAAGGATGTCAAACCTCCAACAGCACACAGGACAAGCCTACACTATGAACTGTCCCATGACAAATGCCACTAGCATCCCCCCTGAGTGACTTGAATGCCAGTTACCTAATGCAAGGTGTGTGCTGAGGCAGCCCACACCTCCTCTCCCTCCCCTCCCTCTGGTGCTGGCGCCCCAGTACTGAGGAATCCAGATGCCCCTTCTCCACCTTCCCCAGACATTCCTATTACGCTGAGACGTCCCAGAGCTCAGGCACCTAGGGACCAAAGCTCACCTGCTAAAACCTCCTCCTGGGCCTGGGGTCTGAGCTCAGTCTTCCCGGTCCCTTAGATCACCACACTCACGTCCTGCATCAGCTGTCTGCCTCCATCTTGTCCTCACATCTCATATACAAGGGGTGGGGTCGCCACCCCCTCCAGTTCTCTCCTGTCGTAATCCTGCACACCCACAGACATGACTTTCACACCTCTGTCCCTCAGCGTCTGTGCGGCGTCCCAGACCTCGTCCTCGGATTTGCCTCAGGTGATGAGTACTGCATACTGCGGGACGCCCTGGAGAAACCGCTTCCTGCTGCCTACAGGAAGAAAGTCCTATGAAGGTATTGCAGTGCTTTTCCCATCCTCCTGGAGCTGCCCCGGCAGAGAAAGTGCCGTGGATGTGAGCTGTCATAGCATCCTGGGTCTGGTAGGTATTCACCAGAACCTCAGTGTGACTCTGAGCACCGTACTGAGCCAGCCGGATTTGGCACTTGTCCTTGCCCACATCCAACATGCTGACAACTCCGGAGATGAAATTCTGCCTCCTCTGGAAACTGGCCCGTGACGTGTTCCGTGACGTATTGGCAAGAAAGACCACATAGGCCTGGGTGAGTTCTGGGATTGAAGACAGAGGGGAAGGAAAGGACACAGAATTAAGGTCTCACGAAACCTGAATACGAGGAGAGTTTTGTGTGGGGAGCATAGGAGGGAGAGGAGCCATGCTTACGTAACACTGTACATAATCTTGTGCTTCCACCTCCTCCACATGAGCCTTTATCACCAGGCTCTCTCCCTCTCATGCCCTGATTTTGTTCTCTGCTTTAGTAGGCTAAATTATGATTTTTCAGCAAATGGAGGCCATCAGGGAAGTCATCATCTACTGAGCAGTTACTTTATGCTAGAGATTTTTATACACCTTATCTGATTTCATCCTCATAAACCATCCTATTAGGCACTGTGGAGATGAGAAAACTGAAGTGAAGAAGTGAGGTGCTGGTGCGGGCTCACATAGCTAGAAAGTGGCAATGGCAGGATTAGAACAAGTCGTCTGGACTCCAGCACCCTCAGTGTTGCCTCTGGACGACGTGGTAGGTTGTACTTTTCCACCTATGGGACCTCCATTTATCCTTCAGACCCCAGCTCAGATGTCCCTTCATCTAGGACACCTTCCCAGGTTCTGCAGCTCTGGCAGTCACCCACTTCTCCCACCCACCTGCCACCCTCAGTGTGTCCTGGCACCTGCTTTAATTAGGCACCCTGGTTGGAATATGGGTCTTGACACAGCTTCTTACCTTTTATCTTACCCTCCACTGCCTAGCACAGAGTCTGAAGAAGGCCTCCTGAGATATCCTGCAGGAGGCTGAAGTTTTCAGTGTTGAAAAGAAATTTCTCATATGGCTCGCTGGCTATTTTTTGCAACTCCAGGACATCCTGGATATTGACCCCTACTACATACACAACAACCCCACCTTCTTTCAACCTGTCAGCTGCCTCCTACACTTCATCATTTGATGCCCTGTCTGTCACCAGGATAACTATCTGAGGAACCCTGTCCTTGGCCCGGCTGCCTGCAGCCTCAGTCAGGTGGCTCATCCTAATAAACCCCAGGGCACTCCCTGGGCTTGTGCCTCCAGTACGGCAGGGCAGATTCTGGATCTGCTCCAGGATCACACTTTTCAGAGGGTATTGGTTCAGCTGAAAAGCTGGGTAAATGTTGTCGTTATACTGGGCAAGTCCCACTCGGACCTGGTCACTGCTGATGTTAAGCCCCAAGACAACTGAGTGAAGGAAGTTCTTCACTTTCTGGAAGTTCTGTAGCCCAGTGCTGGTTGAGCTATCTGCTAGGAAGACAATGTCTGCCAGGACTGCTTCTCTGCAAGCTGCAATAGAGAGGATAAAAGAGGTGAAGTCTGTGGTTTTCACGCAGAAGACTTAGAACCGATGGAGCCAAATGGTGCACAGACAGAAAGACAACGCCAGGTAGCCTGTCCTCAGTGGTCCTCAGACATTCTGCATGACAGTGTGTTCAGAGCAGGGACAGCAACCTCTGTGCCTTTCCTTCCCTCCACTCCATCATCTTCTGAGGTATCTGTCCTTCTCTACTGATCTCTCCAATTTTTGAATCCACTCGGACAATCCCTTGAATCTCATTAAGAAGGAAAACACCTCTGTAAATCCAGCAGCATGCTGAGGATGGTGCTTTCCTCTTTCCAGTAGGAATAAAATTCCTACTCAGTTTATTCCAGTAGGAACAAACTTGCCTCAGGCTCTGCTTCTGGTGAATACAAAGTTAGATGTATGCTGGCACTAACATGTCAGAAGGCAGGGATATATCCTGTGTTCCTTAATACATCTCACTGTAGCTCTACCACTTAGTAGCCCCATGACCTATTTATCTCTCCCCTCTTTGAGACTCAATTTTCTTCTCTGCCTCACTAAAATCTCTATACCAGCTCTTGGCCTCCCACAGGGTTGTTTTAAGGATAAAATAAAATAATCTCCTATAGCAGACAATAGCAGTGCTCTGCTGAGTTCCTTTTGGATTCCTTATCATGTCTGCACCCTGCTCTTTGGAGGACTTCTCTTTGGCTACCAAAGCTACTTTCCCTACAATGTATGAAAGCCTAGCTCCTTGCCTTGTTTCAAAACAACCCTGAGGCATAAGTAACATTCCTGAGTTCCTCTGTAGGATCAAGCTAAATCTATCCTCTGTGGAACTTTTGCCGGAGATCACACCCTTCCTTACTTTCCTCTATGTCTCTGTCTTGCACCCCCCACAGCCTTACCAACCTCCTTTGGAGATCTTCTGTAATAAGTAATGTGTATCCAAAGCCTGGCCTCAGGCTCTGCTTCTGGTGAATACAATCAGACACCTGTTCTATTGGAATGGCTCTACTCTAAAAGACCTGGGATCAAGTCCTAGCTCTGCCATCCAATTCTGTTACCTTTGGCCTCAGTTTACTCACATGAAAAATGCAAATAATAACATTAATTGCCTTACTAATCCATGTAAAAACAACATTAATTGCCTTATTTATCATACATACCTTTATGTATCTGAGAAAAAAATTGCCTTATGTATCTATCAATTAGGCGGGCAGTGTAAACAAGCTTTGAAAACAATACAGCACTAAGCAAACGGTAGTTATTATTACTATGTATATAAAAGCTCTTTGCAAACCTTGAAGCACAATATGAAAGTTATATGATTTGACTGTGACACTACTACCACACACCTGTGGCATCAAATGGGTCAGAAGGCTTAGTACTCTTTCCAGCTCACCTACCCTATGCAGAAATCCCAAAATAATGAAAATGTAATTAAGGCATTATCCTTCTTGCAGGTCTTGGTGGGACCCACAAGCAATCATCTCTTTCACTGATCAATATTCTATGCTTTTTTGTAGAGTTTAATAATTAATTTATGAGGAATTGTTGCCAGTTTATTCCCCATCACCAGCAGTAGAAGTACAGAGCTGAGGGCAGGTATATCATCACAGGTCAAGGCTATGGACACCTCTGATGAGCTAAGCACTATGATAAGCGCTTCACTGGCATAATTTTATTTAATGCTTTCAACAACTGCCTGAGGCAGGTACTATCATCCTAGGAAGGCAATTTAGATTCAGAAAGAGTAACTTGTTCAACATGAGGCATTTAGAAAGTAGAGAACTGGGATTTGAACCCAGAGATTTCTTTTCCCTAAATTCATCCTCTTAACCAATACGTTATACAAACAAGCTAGCAGTAAGAAGAGCAAGCTTCCCGGCGGATCTACTGCCCCTCTCCTCTCCTCCTCTGCCCCCAGTCCAGGCAATACGAGTAAATTAATCTAAGAATAATAATACCATTCTAGACACAAATATTTCAAAAACAGACTTATACTGCAACTTTCCATAGCACAAGCATAAGGTGCACAGGATTTGTATAAAAGGGTTGGTTGTTCTTTGTCAGTGATGGAGAGGGTCACAGAGTACAGACGGTTTGGTGAGATGTTAGTATTAAAGTGAAACATGAGCACATATGGCAGTGAAAAGGACAGTGGAGGGATGAGTAAGAGACAGAGCGCTGAGTCCTGTGACTTCTAGATCAGCAAGAAGAGGGGAAAAGCCTTTGTACCTGGAGACACGTGATCAGCCTGTTGAGCCGCCTCTGCCAGCGTATCACAGAGTTCCTGCCGCAGCTTCTGTGCAAGGCTGCGCGGTGCAGGAAGTTGGGAACAGAGGAGGCGAATTTCTCGGCAGGATTGCGCACGGTCTCCCTGAGCTCTGCCCAGACCGCGTCTCTGATGCCAACGGCATACAGCAAACGTCCGCCCTCCCTAGCGCCTCAGCAGGCTCGTGGACAGCGTCCTCGGCCGGGCCTCTGCTGCTGATCACCATGGCGATCTGGGGCACGCCCTGGCCTGTGCAGCTCCCTGCTGCCTCCTGGAAGTGGTGATCTAGAAGAAACTCCAGGGCCAGGCCTGTCTCGTTGCCTCCAGGCTTAAACTGAAGATTCTGAATGTGTCTCAACGCGTGGCCCTTGCGGCCGTGGATGGACAGCAGAAACTCTGAACGGGATGCATCCCTGTACTGGGCCAGCCCCACACGAACGGCCTCCCTGCTAACCCTGAAGCTGTTCACTACGATGGACAAGAAGTTCTGCACACTGCGGGTGTACTGGGGGTTGACACCTCCGTCCACTAGAAACACGATATCTCCCACAGCGGCCTGCTTGCAGACTGGGGAGGAAGAGTCGATTTAAGAAAAAACATTACAAAATTGATGGCTACCAGCTGTGACTGCATCTGTCCTAATTCAGTGCTCTCGCACCCCACAGAGCTGTCTGCTCAACACTGGTGATGGCTGATACGCCCACAGCCTAGGCACTGCCTCCCTCTGTCTCCTCATGGCCGCTGCCTACGCTTGTTCACCTGCCACCCTTTGTTCCATTCGAGCCGATATTTGACCCTTGAGTTAAATTCCTGATCATGGCCCTCCACTCAGCCCTTAAACTCAATAAAAGAAACTGGCTTTCTACAAGTAGAGGAAGCTGTCAGGTCTCCTTTGCGGGTGAGCACACCTGTGCCCCCCGTGCCCAGGGTCAGGTGCCACAGTTCACTGCTCCCCGCCGAGACTTTGTCCTGAGACCTGCCCTTGCCTGGCAACTGCACCACCACCACCTCCACCCTGGGAGGCTAGTGTGTGATCACGTGGGGACACAAATGCCTGGTCCCCTTGCCCTTAACTGGAATAATACATGGTGCTATTTATGCTCCAGTGCCTCCCAAGGCTTGGGCCAAGACTTGGTTTCACCTGAGGTTACTTCCTTTCTGGGCTTCTCCCCTCTTCCACTCCCCCAAGCCTCTAACTTCTCTTACTGCCTTACAGGTTTATCCAAAAGAGTACCCCCTCAAAGTAAAATTACACAGTCACAAAATCCCTGTCCCACACAGGGGACTGCTTTTAGAGAACCTGACCTAGACAAGAGCTTTCCAGCTTTGACCTTGGGCACCCATTGGCCACCACCTGCTAGTTTGACTCGGGGCACTCTCATAGGTATGCCTAACATTTGTCCTTTGACTCCCTGAATCCAAGGCTGTATTGTGCAGCTACTCCCAAACTCACCTCTAATCCTGGGAACCACAATTCCAACAGTGGTCAGACAAGTGGTGCTCCAGCTGGGCCCACCCTGCTCTCCAGCATGGAAGGCATCAGACCCAGCTGGCTATAGGATGGGAACATGTAGCTAACCTCTCTGGCTCTCAGACTGTGTCTCTCTACAATAAGGGGTTGACCAGATGACCTGCACTTCCAACTCAAACTTTGCTTTTCTGTGATAAGAAGTAAAAATACAGTGCTTGTGTGGACAAAGAGGATAACTGATTATGGTCTGTTTCTCAGTAACCAGCATGATCCCCCCATACCTCATAATTTATCTGTGGCAATGAAAGGAGGACACAAAAATCAGTGATGAGAGGAGAAACCAGCTAAAGATGGTTTTAGTTTAAAGATGCTGAAAACCAAGGGAAATGATCCCACATTGGTTAAACCCATTTTGCATCTGGGTTTGCACCAGGACTGTAAAAATCCTGGCTTGGGCTGGCCCTGCACAGCCCCCCTGGCTTTTATCTCTCTGCCTTTACCACTTGGCCTTCTGTGTTCCAGGCTCCTTAGCCCAGTTTCTCAAACTCTCCGTGTCCTCACTGGCCACTGGCCTTTAACATGCTATTCCTTCCATCTACTTTCTTTTCCTCCTTCCTTTCTTCCTTTTTTCTTTTGTCCTTCCTTCCTTCCTTTCTTTGTCTTCTGCTAAATTCCTGTCGAAACATCTTACTTTGTCTTGGTTTGTGATGCGACGTTCATTAGTGTGCTTATTTAATTAATGTCACTCTCCCCAGCTAGACTTTGTGCTCTATGAAAACAGACAACCTGTCTTCTGTTTGTACCCCCACTCGAGGGTCTAGCATGGAAAGGTCACTCAAAAAATATTTGAGGAAGGAAATAGCTGGAAAAGAGAGAGGAAGGAAGGGAGAAGACATCATTTACAAGGATAAAAGTACTGAACATCAACGAAACTAAATAAAGAAATCAGGAAATTTTAGAGCAAGAAATAATTCTATGAGACTGTGAAATGCAATACTATAACCACTAGCTACATGTGGGTATTGAGCACTTGAAATGTAGCTAGTACAACTGAGAAACAAAACTTTAAATTTTACTGAATTTTAGTTTATTTTAACTTAGTCACCTGTGCCTAGCAGCCACTGTGATGAACAGTACAAGCATAGTTTACTGAGTCCAACTGATCCATCTCACAGGTAAGTAAAATAAAATCTAGAAATGCAAAGTAATTTGTGTAAATACATCCAAAGAGCCAGCGTTAGAAACTAGGTCTCCTGACATACAGTCCATACCGTGGACTGCCATAAAGAAGATTAAATTAAAAGTCTGTATTACAGAAAGGCAAAGACTATTTGAGAGTTTAGACAAAGAAGGGCTGGAGAAGGTATATCTGCTTCCGGGACACCAAATCCATTTGTTGCTTCCAGTGTCCTGAGTCCCACCTCTGAGAAGCTTGGCTAATCTTGCTCAGAAAGCCAAGTGGAGTCATGATTATTGCAAAGGCAGATAATAAATGAGCTTAAGGCCCTTTACACTTTATACCTTTTTGGTGCTCCAAAATGCAACCCCATCAGGAGGAGAGAATTCAGTGAGCATGACAGGAATGGCTAGCTGGTTTGTCCCCTTAACGTCTCCTCCAGAAGAGATTAAACACAGACCATAAACTTCCCTGGTCTTTCCAATGGGGAGAAACCTCCCCACTGTAGAATATGTTTCAGGCAAATGAGTACTGGTTCCATCATGTGCATCTTAAGAGATGCTTTACATTTTCACACATTGTTACTCTCTTAACCCCTCCCCTACTTGTCATTTCAGTTGTCTGAAACATGACAAAGCTGCCTACCACAACTTTTGTTCACAAGCATGGGAGTCAGAGCCAAAGGTGAAATTCCGAGAGCGCCATGTTTTTTTCCGAACAAATAACAATGTGTGTAATTACATTTGAATATTTAAACCTCAGTTCTGCCTCACTAGGGCTTCAAGCTACTCAAACAATCTTCTCTTGATGAGACTTTCATCTTGGAAAGTCACAACAATTTGTTAAAATGACTGTCAATGTCAGCAGCATTTGTAAGCTATCTGTCTTGTGAAGACAACTACCCCTGGAATAGCTCTGTTAAAGGAGACAGAGGAGAACGCAGCGTCAATAGGACAGGCCCGGGTGTACAAAACCATTCGAGAACCTGGTAATATTTTCAGAATTATAGTATTTTTTCATATCTATTTTTGTTATTTGAGGTTAAGCTTTGAAAAAAAATCAAGTGCCTATCACTCAATAAGACTTCCAGATTCGAAGTTCTCCTTAAAAGAATTGTTTCCCTTTTGTTAACTATGAAGCTCCTATGATTTTTTTCTTTTCAGATTGTCACTACCCCTAGGTTCCTGGCAAGATCATCATTTGGGCTGAAAGAATCCAGTGCGTTACCAATTCTCTGCAGCCTGATGAAGCCTTTAAAACTAGCTGCAAGGAAGACGATCCTGCAGAACGTCTTCCGAGTCCCCATTCTAGAAAGGCGCCTAGGGAGAAAACGAGCCCTCGTGATTAAAATTATGTCTCCATACACTTAGAATGGGTGCATCACATATTGTATGTTAATTATACCTCAATAAAGTTGTTTTTTTTAAAAACACACTATGTCTTTCCCCAGACCAACAGAAGATTTATAAAAATAAAGAAGGAAATGTTGCCACTTGGTTTCAACTGTGCAAGGAAAATGGTCTTTCTGACCCAACTCAGGAAGAATCGTGTAAACACTCCCATCCCCCGGGGTACCGCAGACTTCACCGTTTAACGCTGTCCAGAGACAGGTATAAAGGAGAAAGCATAGGGCAGGGGGCGGGCTTCTGTTTCACACACTGAAATCGCTTGGTGGGACATGAGCAGTTCTAGGTGATTTTGCCTGTATTTTTAAACAAGCGTTGGATGACCTTATAAACATTTGTGACATGCAGAAATATTCTAATATCTCAGGAGTACGTCCGCCTGATAAAATCAGGCTAGTCTGAAAGTCTTTTATACATTCCAGGAAGCAGAACGTCAGATTTCCCTCCCCCAAACTTGGGTCCACTTCCAAACGTCCATGAAAAGTATCCACTTCCAATTCCATCTCTATTGTTTTACTCTAAGAAAGTCCATGTGTTTAAAAATACCAACAAGCCATCACATTGATTAAAATGTTCCAGCTGGAACATGGGACACCTTTTCTTTACTGTCTCGGCCAACCACCTCACAGCCATCCTCCGCAGAGGGCAGTGAGGATTCTTGCAGATAGACTGTCTAGGTCTGAATCCCAGATCTGCTGCCTCATAGTTAATCTTGGGCAAGTTGCATCACATCTTTGTGCCTCAGTTTCCCCATTTTTAAAATAGGGGCAGTATTATTATCGGCCTCATGGTCTTGTAATCGGATTAAGGGAATCTGTTATTGTAAAGCACTTACCCATGTCTGGCACATAGAAAGCACTCTACATGAGTGTTAAATAAAGTAGCTCTGCTTAGAAATCTGTTGCGTGAAAGTAAAAAAGTGTTCCCGCTAACTTGAAACTCAGACCCTGTACAGGTGAAAGAACACCAATACTCTGTGCTGTGCATTAATAAAGCAGTTATTTTGTTTTGTTTATTTTAAGTTATATTTTTTATGTAAGTCATTTGACCTTCATTCTCACTGCATTGCTGCTTTGTAAGTTACTGTGCTACTGTCACCATGTTCCTCTCCTCAGACCTGGAAAAGGCCAGCAGATCAGGCTTTACTCTGCTCATTTTGCTGATGGAAGGGAAGAAACCAGGTCCCAGAAGGTTAGCGTCCCAGAGCTCACAGCCATGCGACGGCAGGCGCTGTCCCAGGCAACCTGCCTCCAGGTCCAGGGGGCGGCTGGCCCTCAGACATCTGCTTCAGACCCTTCAATGAAAATCTCCAGTTTCAGACTGTCAGCCAGCTGGCCAGAGTCCACGTCACATGAAATGAAGGCCGGGAGCAGGCTCCCGTGAGCTCAAGCCCTACATCCCCTCAGCCACCAGGTAAGTCTTCAAAGAGCACAATTTTATGTTCAAAACACTGTATTAGATGCTCAAGTGAATGGGATTACAAACCTTGCTTTTGTGTTTACAGAACCGAACAATCTATTCAGGGAGAGAAATATTACATACCAGAAACAAATAAGAAATTCAGTAAACTTTGTATTTTTCCATTTAGAAAATGAAATCGTTTTTATTTCAACAAAGTGCATTCTTAAAACTTACCAAAATGTTTAAGCAAGAATCTCAGTGTCTACATCACTTTGCAGTCTTGGGGCCTTTAAGCAGAATATTGTGTAGAAATGATATCGTGATACCCAGAAATAGCAATCACCCAACACCTGAGGTCCTCTCTCCAGGAAGTGTAAGTATAGCCACCCAGCTTCCCTAAGGACACATTCTGCCATGCCTGCTGAATTTACTCCTTAAGGATGTGAGATGACCACTTCTATTTTACTATTTTATACCCACAGAAAATGCTGGGAGAAGTCTTAACTTCAAAGGAAGCCCCTAGGCCTTGATTCTGGTTTCAGCTTGACCGTTTCCTCCATGGACTTGAGCAAACCAGCTCACCTTTCAGGATTTATGGGTGACTCCAGAGGGCTTTGGTGCTGAGCTGGGACACCTACTATATCACCCATTTTATTACAGACCTTCCCCAGCATATCGGTCCAGTGATTTTCCAAGAAATAGATGTGATGTAATTGGATTTCCTGATCCTCAGTTTCCACATAAACCTCCCAGTAATGCCTCCTCAAGGAGACATATAAATAATTTGGGGGAAGATGCTTTAAGAATGTAAATATTTTATTCCCTAAGAAATTTTACCATGACAAATAAATGAATGCATGAATCTTAAAGAATAGACTGTTCTAGTGGATTAGGAATCAGATGAACATAAAGAGCTTAAGAGTTTGAAAGTGCCAGGAAGAATGATGCAAAATAAATACATCATCACCATGATTATCATTAAAATAAAATACTATACTTAAATTTTTTATACTCAGGTTAATGAAGTTGGATGAAATATACAACCTTCAGGTAAGGTATCTGCCCTTTCATATTCCATTATGTCCTAATTATTAGTTTATTAGTATTAATATAGTCATAAGAAATGAGAAGGTTTTTTTTGGTTTTTGTGAATAGGCATGAGGAGTGTTCATGGGAATCTAGTGGGAAAGTCAAAAGTTTATAAACATTTTACAGGTGTGCATATGTGTATGTCAATGAAGAGAAGACTATCTGTAGATTTAGGACTTAGTATCTACGCTGTGTAGACTATTTCACGAGATGTTTACATCTAATTTAAGCTGCTGAAGAGGTTTTGCATTTGAACATGAAGGGCTCACCACTGGGGCAAAAAAATGAAGTCATCAAATGAAATGTAATTCAGCAGGGATAGCATAGGACACCAATTCTTTCTAGAAATAATTCTAATGGGCTTGCAGTAGAGAGAGACTTCTCTCAAAGTATATCAAGAGAAGTTAAACAGTTAACTAGAACAATCTATTTTTTAATATTAATTCATTCAATTAAAAAATTTACTTTGCAACCACAAAGTAATAACTGATTCAGGGAAGAATCGAGATGCTAAGACCATTGGATAAAAGTGTGTCAGGGAACAGGATTTTAACACAATTTCAAAGTCCCTCCAAACAAATTACTTATAAATTACCAAGGGAAATAAAGTACAGTCACAACAGAGACATTACTTGAGCAAGTGTTCAGAATGAACATCGGAACGACAGGAAGAACCAGGGCCACATACCCCCTGCTGTTATGCCTGAGGAAACTCAGCGATGCTGACCTGGAAACCCTCCTCAAAAATCCATGAGCTAAATCTAAGTACAAAACAATCACATAAACCAAAATTTGGGACATTCAAAAACACAACTGGTCTGTGCTCCTCAAAAATATTAAAATCATGAAAGACCAAGAAAAGCTGAGAAACTGACTTAAACTGTCTAAAGAGACAAGTAAAGGCATCCCATGATCCTGGATTGGAAAAGAAATTTGCTGTAAAGGATGTTAAGTGAGATGACAGGTGAAATTTTAATATGGACTCAATATCATACAATAATTCTGTATCAATGTTAAATTTCCTGACTTTGATCATTATGTCGCAGTCATGGGCGAAAATGTCCTTGTTATTCAGAAATACACTCGATGTATCATAGGGCTGAGGGCTTTGAAGTCAGCAGCTTACTCACAGATATTCAACAGACATATAATAATTCACAGAGAGGAAGAGAAATAAAGCATTGCAACACTCTTGTGACATTTCTGTTGAGTCTTTACAGTTTTCCAGGCAACATGTCAGGAGCTAGGAATGACAGATTAAAGAAATAGTTCTTTTCCTCAGAGGACTTGGAACTCTAGTGGGGCGAGAGAGAACCATAAACTGCACAATCATTGAGGAGCGAAATACTACGGAAATCTGTATGAGGTGCTGCAAACACAGCGCAGAAGGCCCTCTCTTTGTGTGGGTGGAGGCCTCACATGCGGCTGAGGCTGAACCCTGAAGGATGAGCAGAAATTTGCAAAGGAGCAAGTGGAGAAAGGGAGCCCCAGGTATGGAGCAGCAAGGACCCAGAAGAGGTACTGGACACCCCGAAAGAGCTCACCCAGGGCCTGAGAGCTCAGGATTTTCAGGTAAGCCTTCACTGGAGCCCACACACTGGTGCCATAAGCTCCAGGCATAGCAAGCTAATGGAGACCTTGGGTTTCCTGAGATCCCTGACCAGGGAAGGCCAGAGAGCAGAGGGGACCTGGGCAGAGGTTCTCAATCTTCAATTGCAGGACACCTTCCCTTCCTTCAGCCCCACCAACCAGAGCTTTCCATACAAGCCTCTTCCAAGGGCCCTGCTTTCCCCTGTGGTTCCCTCAATAACAAAATGAAAAGACACCATCTACAAGGTCTGTGCCCCTGGCTCTTCAACTCGAAAACTGCATCAAAATCATCCAAAGGACCTGGGAGAACCCAGCTTTCTGACCCCACCTCCAGAGTTTCTGACTCGGTAGGTCTGAGGTAGGGCCCGGGAATCTGCTCGCTGAGCCGGTCCAAGGGACCACACTCTTGAGAGCGCTGCTTCCATGCTCTTCAACACTCTGCCTCCTGCCTTTGCAGCTCTCTGCCACTTACAGCCCCTCCAGCTCCACATGGAGAAAATCAAGTGGCTGTTCTCAACTGAGCAGGGGAAAGGAAGACATAGATGAGCAACTAAAAATGCTTGTATATACATTTGACTGAGAGGTAAACAGAAGCTTCTAAATGTTTGGATGAAAGACCCAATGTAAATGTGCAAAATTAATTTAATATTATTTTCTAATCATACTTTATTCTCTGAAACCCAGAGCTTTGTTCTCTCTCTCTCTCTCTCTCCCTCTCTCCTTCTCTCTCTTTCTCTCCCTGGTTACTTGATCAGGGGTATTTTAAGCACTGTATTTGTGGCTTTCTTACAAGACCACCTTGCTGTATGCCACTTCTTGCTTGGCAATAGAAAACTCCAGAAGGCAAACAGCTGGGGAACATGAACCAATTCTTCTGTACGCATCATGCTAGAATCCACGTGGCATGTTTGACAGTTAAAAAAATCTAAAGGTTAGCCTTGACCTATGGCATAAACATTAACATTTGCTCTCTGTGCCCATTCACAAATCTTATGGCTGCTTGGCTATATATACAACACTGTTTTAAAATCTTTGAGAGTTGCTATGTCAAACATTTCAGTGACAATGTGTCATTAGGCTCAGAAAAAGAAAAGCATGACGCAGACTCTTGCAGCATTCCTCCACGGAGAGATAAAGATTACAATTCCAGAGTTCAGCAGAGTGCCGTGCAAAGACCTAAATGGGCGCTGACAGCCATGACACCCCATCAGCTGTGGTAACTACAAGGTCAGCACACAATTAATTTGTGAGGTGTTTTAACATTTTGGATCTGAACAAAGTCTCAGCGGTTAGGCAGGTTTTAATTATCCGAGGCCCTCTTAATATCCTGATTCATCTATTTTCCCATACTGCCTGGTTCACACATCAGTCATGCCACTTGCCAGACTGCATTCCCATTGTCTGCCCTCTTATTTATCTCCCTTGCTGGGCTGTGAACACACAGAGCCTGGAGCCTCAGTCTGAGAAGTACCTTGTCGAAACTAAATGTTTTCCTCTTATGATTGTTATGTAAATAATTGAACAAACTGCCCAATTATTTAATCCTAGGAAAAAAGAATATTTACTCAACTTCTGTGTGGCTTATAAACACTGTCACCCCAGCATTTCATGATTGTGGTCGCCAGAGAAATGGGAATAACTACACTACCTTTCCAAGGCATGTCACTCAGGAAGGATGCTTACCATCTGCTAGCAGATCAGACCTCTCCAAAGACCTGGGCAGGCCAGGGCACTCTGTCACTCCCTTCTGTCACCAGTAAACACAGAGCAAGTCATGATGGTGAATATGGGCAGGATGGCCCTCTGTAGTTGTCTGGCCTGGTGTGGTGTCATGTACACTGTCCTTCAGTTCTTCCATGTCCTGAAAGAAGAAGGTTATTCCAGACTCTGGAAAGGAAGTATAAAGTAAAGCAGTAAAAACTGCACAGAACTTGACTTTGAATTTTCTGGTTCAGTTGCCAGCCCTGCCACATTCTTGTTATGTGGCTCTTGGAGGTCTCTTGAACTCTAGGCCTCAGAGATGCCAGCATGAAGCAGAGACAGCGATCCCTTGCCATCACCGCCAGGCAGGGTTATCAGGGGGACAGCATGAACTAAGGCGGGAGCAAGGACTTTTAAAAGCTATAAAATTTGAGGGATTTCCGTCACCTTTGTCAAACAGTAATCTACAGAACAAAATCCCTCAAATGCAGTCCTTTCGCACTGGTAGAACCAAGTCTCAGCATATTTTATTCCAAGGGAAATGTTTTGCTTCAGTCAGAGAGCTGTGACTATGTTTTTGCTTCATTATGTGTGGAAAATAACCATGCTGTGATGAAAGTGGTTTTGGATTGTACAGACATTTTTATAGCAGTGACAAAGACTCCCTGACTTGGAGGAGTGGGGTACCAGGTGTGACCCCAAGCTGGTGGCAGTGTGGTCACCTGGGTAAATTCTTTGAAACTAGCTGTCTGTGCTTTGAGCTAAATCGTTCCCTTTTTCTCCAGGACTTAGCTTAAAATAACTAAGTGCAAATGAAGCAATTCTTTGTATCATTTTTTAATATCTCAAGTAGTTTTGAATAAACTGTGTAAAAACAAATTGAAAAACACCTGTGAAATGTGGGAACACAAACCTATCCGGCCATCAGAAAGACAAGCAGTTTCTTCACAGACTGCAGGATGCACTGACTTGACCACAGAACTTTCTGAAGTGGTGTTGGGAGCCATGTGGCACAAGAACAATAAGACTCCATTTTGTTGTTTACTTCTTCTTGATCACTTTCGCACCACAATTTCCCGCCAAGTGTTCCCACTTCGGTCCGCCGCTTACGTCAGAGACAACTGCGCATGCACACAACTTGGTGCGTGACTGGACTTTGTAGATCGCTTCATTAGCATAATGGGCAACCAATCAGAAAAGACCATACCCTGTAATGTCTATATCTTCTCTGCTCTAACCTACAATAAACGAAGCCTTGACAATTTGCTTGGCCTCCGCCTTTCTCTCTCCGTCCCCTTTCTTAGGTTTAGGCGATCCCCCTTGAGACCCACCAATTACCAACCCCGCGGGCCGGGGCAAAGTGGTGTCATTAAAGACTGTGCTTTGCCAAGTTCATTCAGACTTGGTGGATTCAGGCTATGTCACTGTTCCTTTCCCTGCCCTGAAGGCTGCATGCAGCACCCGGGCCCAGTGCGTGTGCACATGCGCACACCCACACTCACATCACACGCACCTGGCAGGCTCCTAGTCATCTTTCAAAGGCCAGCTCAGATGTCACCTCCCTGACCCTAGCCTAGCGGCAAGCTGCTCCCTGTCCCGTTCTTCCTCTGAACCTTGTATGCTTAGGTTAATGAATCATTAGGCTGTTAAAATTGCGTCTTCATCATCCGCACATGCTCAGCACCCAGAGCAGCTCCCTCTTTGCTCTTCTTCTCTCCCTCCCTTCACTTCCCGCAGCTCATGCCAACCGCGGCCTTCTGACAGCACAGACCAAAAGTGCTGGAGACAGCAGCACCTCCTCTCTCACACATATTCCCTGTGTGCGACCTGCCAAGGAGTCCTGAGGGCTCCACCTTCACAGGTGTTTATCAGAAATGGATCCTCTCGCACCATTTCTGCTGCAAACGGCCTGGTTCAGGTGCCATCCTCTCTCTTGCTCAATTTCGCCAACGATCTCCATGGGTCCCCCTGCTTTGGCCTTTCTCTCTGAAGTCTGTTCTCAACATACATCTAGGGAAACCCTTTAAAACCTCAGTTACCCTTGCCCAGGATCTTCCAGTGGCTCCCCATTTCACTCAGGGTAAAGAGACAAAATAGACTATAAGGCCCTATGTAGCTGGGCCCCAGCTTTTCCCTGACTCATTTCTCACCTTCGCTCTTTATACTCTGATCACTTTGGCCTGCTGGCTGGCCTCCTACTGAGCCAGTTACACTCCCTGTTTAGGATCTTTGCACATGCTGTTGGCCCTATCTGGGATACTCTTCCCCACATATCCACATATATTCCATATACTCACACATATCCCATATAATCACATATATCCTATATACCTCATATATCCTATATATCCACATATACCCCATGTGTCCCCATGTATCTAGTATGTCCACGTATATCTACATTTATCCCATGTACCCACATATATCCATATACCCATCTTTAGCTACATATATCCCCATACATCTCCATATAGCCACATGGCTGGTTCCCTCTTCCCACATGTCCTTGCTCAGATGTTATGTTCTCAGTAAAGTTCACCCTAGCCATTCTACTTGAAACTGCTACCCGCCCTCATTCTCCCAGTACTCAAAACCCTCTACACCCTGCTGTTTTCCTCTTACCACCTTTTAACGTGCTATATAATAGTCATCATTATTTTTATTAAATATCTATTTGTCACATCCCCACTTCAATAGAATATAAATAACACAATATAGCTTTCTATTTTCCATGATGTATCCCCAGTGCCTGGCACAGAGTAGGTATATTCGTGGCATAAATCCATTTATTCAGAAAAAGAAAATGGCTTTCTGGTCTTAAAATAGAATGTTCTATACAAAGATTTAGAGGCAGTCTAGGGAAGATTGATAACCCCCTCATCCTTTCTTCTTTCTTTCGAAGCCAACTAGGTTCACTTTTATATTTTAATTCATTTGTATTAAAAATTTAATCAGAACAAACAACATAAAACTAAAAACATTTGGCAAATTCATAGAATGAGTAAAACCAGATCATGGGCATAGTACTGAAAAGGACTTGTTTCAAGAGGTCTGAGGAATCTGAAATGGAGTCAGTCTGACTACAACCCGTGCCCCAGGAGGCAGGAGAGAGATGCAGCCAGAAGGTGGGTCTTCTAAACCTCACAGTTGCTCACATAGTGAGCTGTTCAAACATAAGACACGAGTAGGTTGGAATGCGTGGGCAAAACAGTCTCCTGCATGATCTTTTTAAAAGGAGTCATCATATTTCTAGGCTCACAATAATTCGGGCTAAAATGTCAGGTGGATGATGTTTACCATCTCCCTTCCTCGCGACTCTGTGCGGTTCCTGCGAACACGAAGACGGGACTCCAGTACTCGGGCAGTGGAGAAGAAATGGGTCCCTGAACCTTTCAAAGCCCATTCCTGTAAGTCAGAAACTACTGCACAGGGTTACATGGTGGCAGATGACTTTTGAAGGCCCACAGGTTCACTCTCAGGGACTGAATTAGAAAGGACCCTTCTGTATTTGGCATTCCCTGGGCCTATTGCTTAGCCTCTGAGGATCGATTCAAAAGAGAGCAAAAGGTGATGGAGTTTGCTCCTGTAGATTCTATAGAGTGATTCCCAGTCAGGATTCAATCCTTTCACTTAACAGAAATCATCCTTAATAGTTGTCACAATCCCTATGTTGTTCAGTTAATATAAATGTAGAAATATCAGCCCCAGTTATCTAAAAATTGAATACATGATTCAAACCTGATCAATTTCACATTAACTTTCCTTGAAGTTCTTTATAAAAATTATAATTTTCTTGAACTCTAGTAAATTATATGCATGCAGAAGTATTTAGGAAGAAGTGTACTATCATCTATAATTTAAAGTGCATAAAAAATAAGATGGATTAGTAGATGGATAAAGGAATGGATGTGTGAAAAAGTGACCATATAAAATGTTAATGGTGAATCTAAGTGATGAGTATACATGTATTCTCTATGAATTCTTTAAATTTTGCTGCATGTTTGGAATTTTTCATTAAAAATTTAAATAATTATTTAACTTATTTATTAAAATGGTATATGCACTCAAATGGAAACAAAAATGGTAGTCAAGTTGTATGAATCCTGGCAAACTAAATGGAAGAAAACTCTTATTTCTAACTCTAAACTGCGCCCACTGGCCCAAGAGATAATTGTTTGTACCTGAGTTTTATACCTCTAGTGAGCCTGTTTGCTCATTGAATCTTTAGTGTTTTGTACATCCTCTGGCCTCACCATTCTAACACTCATCTCCATTTTTAAGGTGTCCCAAAGATTTGCATCAGTGAAATAATTCATGAGATGTGTGAGTCCTGGTAAATTGGTTTCCCTTCCCACATAAGAGGTAAATTCCAGGTGCAATCTCAAAACGTTTTACTTATTCCTTCTCAATAAAAGTTCAAAACTGCAGATTCTTTTCTGTGGTATTTTCCACGTTAGAGGTCGCTCCCTCTTTGCCTATCTAACAGGTATCCTTCGGGCTCTTTTTTCTCTGCATCTTCACATCTGTCTCAGTCTCTCTCCATGTCTTTGCTATCAGAGGTCTGTCTTTCAGTCTCTCTGTCTCTCTCTCTGCCTAGATATGAAAGAGAAACAATGCATTTGTAGAAATAAGTGGAAACAAACTAGAGTTACCATCTATAAAACTATCCCTGGGAAAAGGAATTTCCTCCTATCTGGCAAAGTCTTTTGGGGTGATCCTTTTAATTTCTCCTTCTTGTCTTCATCCCTTAAGCAGCTGGTTGATTCACGGGAATTCCCTAACAGGAAGGCGCAAGGGAGCAGTGACACAACCGCTTTCCCAGGGCTTAGTACTCTCCTGGGGGAAGGAAGCGGGTGAGGGGAGAAGCAGAGATTGTGTTCGTGGTGACTGACACACTGCTTGCGCTCACGCATTCTTTATGGCCATTAAATAAAAATGGCCCTTCACTCTGTAAATACTGGTCTTGAAAATGAATACGAAAACTTACCAGGGAGAGCATTCGTAAAAAATTGTAATAATAATAATAATAATGTGATATAAATGAAACTAGCCTTTTTCAAATTTAATTAAAATTTCCTAGAATAAAAATTAATCCTAATTAACCCAATTTCAATGATTTATTCTCCATCTAAAGTCTCTAGACTATAAGCTTCTTGAGAGCAGAGACTGGGTATCATTCATCTTTGTGTCGCTCTCTATCCCCTAGCAAACAATCTTGCACATTTAGGTCTCTAAACAATATGTATAATGGATGGAGGGACGGATGTTTGGACGGATGGATGAGTCAATGAACTGAACAATGGCAAACACTCACTGACTTGATAACCTTTACCAAGCTAGGTGAAGTTCAAGGGTCTGCATTTATCTTGGATGCTCTAAACTAGCCCAAACCAACTAGAGTAGGCATCAGAATGGAGTCAAAGGAAAATATAAGAATTTACATGTGCATATGTGTAGATGCCCCAGTAGTTAACCTTGTAGATGCCCCAGCAGTTAACCTTGCTCTAATTTAGTTCCTGCTTAAGCTTAATCTGTAGTTGAAACTAATATAAGAGAAAGAACAATATGATTTGTAGCCGAAACTAATCTTAGAGAATAGAACAATGTGTTGCGTCTTGGAATCTGGTGTGAGTCGTGAGCACTTCTCATGATCCTTTCTGAGGCAAACCCAGATAATGAACACACCATGGGACTCATGTGGCTGGATGACTTGACGAAGCATAAGAGAAACTTTGAGAAATAATTAGCCTGCAATTGTTTAGCTTGGTGAAAAAACTCATCCTATAATCATTGATCGATACCGGTCTTTTTGCTTGCTGTAACCTAATAAAAGCGCAGGGGAGTGCTGACTTGGCACTTAGTCTCCAAGGAAGTCTAAGCCCTCTGCATAAAACATCATTCTGACTTGGCTTCTCATTTTCGCGGTCCCGACTGCAACACATATGCATGAGTTAGGGTAGGAGTTAAGCTGTTAGAACAAGAGACCTAACAATAGTATGGCTTGAGGAACAAGGGACATTTCCCCCTTGCATAAATGAATACAAGGTGGGATTCCCGGTCAGCAAGAGGCTTCCCCTCTACACAGTCATTCGGACACCCAGGCTCATATTTAACAGTGGCATCTGAGGCTTCTGCAAGTACCACTCGGGTAGCCAGTGGAAGGGTGAAAGGGCTAAAGCAAGGGACTTCCTCCTAAACAAGGGTTCACACTCCTTTCACTCCCATTCGTTGGTCAGAGCTTAGTCACACAGCCACATTCAGCAGCAGGGAGGGCTTGAGGCTTGATTCCAGGCAGCCATTGCCCAGCTCAACCCTCTCACCATGGAAAAAGAAGGACTGATGTGGAGAAGGAGGTGGTCAGCTACCGCTGCCATCACATTCTGTATACATGTTTATCACCCCTATCTCAAAATCTACAGACTCAGTCTTGGAATGGATTGTTGTTTAGTTACTGGGATACGTATTCAAGGAAACAGGGTCAAGTGAAGTTTTCTGAAATAAATTGTCAATAGAAGGACAGCATATCATTAACAGAGTTGAATTCAAGCTTCTCTCTGTTTTTCCAGAACTATTATATTTTCCATAAAACCTAAAGAGCCTCCTACAAAGTGATAGACTAGCCTACTCTTCTTCAGTCGTTCCTTAATTACTTACTCATCAGGTGCCATAACAGGGATAAAGTTTTGTTCTACTTGGTAATAGAGTCATTTTGCATATAGCTGAGAAGCAGGAAGTGCTCCCTAAATACTCTGGGAAACAATCAAGCTGTCATATGTAAAATCCTTCAGCAAAAATCTAAGTTCAGATATTTAATGCCAACCAGTGCTTTCAGTCTGCCGTTCCCTCCTGCTCAGAAGCCACATTCTCCCCTGACTCACCCACCCAACAATATCCCCAAGCTCGTCTCCCTTTCATTCCCCCAAGCAACAGCCTAGACCCCAAGATGATCGAGGCTCGAGGCCTTGACCCCTCTCTAACCCAGACCCTGGCTAAGCAGTAAGGGCCTTACTTCTTGTTGCTCCAGCTCTTTCATCTCTTTGCTCTGTGTCCCCTCCTTGACCCTCAAGCAATCGTCCCACTTCTGCCTGGTTCCTGTTCTCCTGCAGAGGAGAAACTTGGAGTCTCCATTTGGGTTCCCAAAGGCAGACCCTGAGACAACGACTTGGGTGTGAGCAATATATTTGGAAAGCGATTCAGGGACCAAGAGAGGGAAAACAGAAAATAAGACCTAAAGGAATAAAAACCCAAAGTGTGCCAAATAAGTATATTACCTCTGTAGGCAGCTGAGGTCCAATCCTGCTGGGGGCCCTCTGAGAAACTCAGAATGACCCCATAACCATCTCAGTGAAAGGCAGTGGGGCTTAGTCTCCTCAGTGGTTGAGGGCTGGCCCTGGGGAAAAGGGGTCAGATCGTGGGCACCTCCCAGCTGCTCCATGAGCAGGCTGAACAGTTCCCCGAGCAATGGAGAGAGCCCACAGGCAGAGACTCCACTGCAGTGGGAGGGGTGCACATGCTCAGACCTGCTCGGGCTGCAGGTGAGCTCGTGGGTGACCTGAGCAGATCGGGGGCCCACCAGTCTCTGCTACACTTGCCAACTTCTTCCAAAAGAAATCTTCTCACCTCAGATCTCCCCCTTCCAGTGACCATTCCCACCGGGGGTGGGACCAAATGCCTAAAATTAGAGGTCACAACTTCTGCCTGTTTGTTCTCGCAAAAATTTATGCCAAAATCCACCATTGCCCTCATCGTGGCTCACTGGATTTGTTTTCTTTCATGATACATCTCTCACTAAATTGTGAGCTGCTCAAGGATACAAATTCTACCTCCTTACAACGGTTGGCACATAGGACCTCAGCAAGTATTTGCAGAGTGAATAAATGAAAACCAATCACCTCAGTAATATACCTAAACTCCAAAAGACTTTCTCCAACTTCTCCTTGTAACTGAAATAACATTTCCACCTTAACCATTCCTTGTGCTTGACTGCAAAAGCCTTGCTGTGATCCCCAGTGAGCCCCTGACAGTGTGGACACCAGATCAGTGGGAGAGGAAGGGCCTCTGTGCCAAGGTCCAGGGGGAAAAGCATTTGTTAATTAACAAAAGGACAAGAGAAAGCTTGTTCTCTGAAATCACAGACTGTCAGAACTTTGCTGTTTGAAATCCCATTTATTGAGAATAAAACAACTCTTCTTACCTGGAGAATCTACATCATTTTAACTCAGAAAAACAGCCTCAATTTTCAACCCAGGTGCAAAGTGTCAGATAAGGGTTTTGCACACAGCATTCCACATTTATCTTAACTTTGTAGTTTCCAAGGAAAGAGGACCCTGAGTTCTCATCTTAACCCAGGCCTGATGTCAACCCCTTTATGCACAGCCCTGCTCTGTTCTGAGTAAATACAACACTGCTTTCTTGAAATTCTTCCTAATGCCCACCACTCCCCAAATACTATAACAAGTCTACATCATCCTTTGGCAAGGCCCCCACCATGCCTTTGGTGTGTCGAGCCCCTGCCCAGTAAGTTAACCTTAATTTGTTGGACAGCAAGTATCTCCTGGGTGGTCATTATCAAATGGACTTAATCAGCACAACCACTTTGTAGCACAGATCAGTTTCTCAAGGTTACTGGTCATTGCCATGTGCAACTCTGGGGGAAAATCCTGGGGCAAAATACCCTTGAAACTGAAATCAGTCAAAGGAAGAAATAAAGTGGGAGAAACCTATTTATTGCTTACGAGCAGTCGCCCACTTCTGCTTGCCGTGTCTCTCACAACTCAGCTGCAGATAAAAAGGGGCCCCACCCAACCTCTCCAGTCCAGATTTGCTCTAGCTCCCCCTTGTAATTATGTATTGATATGGAGATGGACTACTTCTCTCCACTCCTTGGAGACATCTATTGATGTGGAGATGCACTAAGGCCGGCAGAGATTCTGGAAATGTTGCAAATTTACCCACACCATGAAAAGCACACCTGGAGTGATAACCACCCTCTTCATACAAAACTTCCATTCCACTCTGGGCTCCAGTGGGAGCTGCAGTCCCCACACCATGATTGGGCTAGGACTCAGCATGTGACCCAAGGCTGCCAATCAATACCCTTCCTTAGAGTTTTTTCCCCCACAGTGTTAAAGATAGAGTATTGAATTTGCCTGTTGCCAAGGTTTCCACCTTGTGGGGCCACCAGCCTGACCCCAAAACACAGGAAAGCAAAGATGAAATCATGAGGACATTCAAATACCTGCCCTTCTGCTTTGTGTGTGCATGGGAAAGTACATTACCATAGTTGCTTCAGTTAGCTCAATTTGAATTTTGGTCACTGTAACTCAAAATCATCACTATTGAGACAGGGGCAATGGGCTTAGACAGAGAAGGGTGAGGGCCTCTCAAAGCAATGTAACAATGTAAAGTCCCTATGGAAACTCTATGTTCAGCATTATGCAAAGTCAAAGTCACACTAATTCTCTAGGGTAAAGATACCAGACTAGGAATATAGACATATTCCTTGAGATCAGTTTAAGATCAAAAGGCCAGGAGCAACTTCGCCTGGAATATTTTGAGTGTTCCCCAAGGGTATCTCTGCATAACCCGTGACTTCACTGTAAACAGCTCTAGCAAACAGACAATAACCCAGCCCACCTTGAGGGCAGGGCAGGTATTACAAGTCCACACCCTAAACCCTCAATTTCCAAAAATCCTCAACTGCCTATAAATCCCCTAGACAATGCATCACCCCAGGCTCTCTTGTCCCCTCCTGGCATGAGCCAGGAGCTCTTTCCTCCCACTTTATTTCTGAATAAAAGCCTCTGCCCTGGCTCTCCTACCTTGGGTGTTTGCTAAGTTCATTCTTTGACTTCCACAAACAAGAACCCCAGCATCACGATGACTTTTGTGTAGAGACAATTTAAAATTTTCTAGGGTCTTATATTGTACTTTCTTAATGGAGTTTTACGCTATCTCTGCAGATGAAAGCCTGCACTTCTTTTTGTCAGACAATAAACACCATGAAATTCACCTTCTTTTCCTATTTTCTGTTAGTACCAGGAATCCTAGAGCCAAATACAACATGAAACTGCAGCAAATATTTGTACAGTGACTAAATTTACCCCTGCAAAAGATCTTACAGATCATCTAGTCATGCAATTTGCCCAAAGGACACATAAGCCATTAGCAGCCATTTCTTGGGTAATTGATCATATTTACTCTGCATTCTTTCTGTTCTTTCATCTGAAAACTGGATCAAGTAAGATCACTCCATTTTCATCTTCACTGATGGGAAGGCAGACGGCAAAGGATTGAAGGGATGATCCCAGCAAAGTAGGGAGGGAAAAGAGCAACGATAATTGGATTTAACCAATGAATTGACACTATTCAGACCCTACAGAAGCCTGAAGGTTTACAGTGACTTCAGAAAGGGAAGGGATTATTGAGGATCTAGGGCCTGGGGCAGCGGACTGTGGAGTGGGGATAGTTTCAAGGCTGGTGAGAGAAGACCCAGACTTGGAGTTATACTCAGGAATTCTTAAAACATGGTTGCAGCTATAGTGCTCTAAAAACGTAGACATTCACTCATACCTAATAGCCTGAATTAGGCAATGCCAGTCACAAACTTGTAACTTAATGTAACTTAGTGTATTCAATCAGGCTGTAGCAGAATCTCAGCTGTAAGCCACCTTTACAAACCTTTCATGGGGACATGATGCAATAAATGTAATCTGTGATCCAGAATATCTTTGTGGGGTCTCTGGGAGATAAGATGCTAGCAGCCATGAAGAAGGGGGATAGCTGCTAACTCCATGGGCTCCCATCAGAACATGAGTGGACAAGTTAGCTTCCACTGGTAACATCAACTTCATCTCCCTCTCGAATCCCCGTTGATAAGGAAGCTAGAAGAGATACTTAGGACCACAGTCTTCTCTCCACCTCCTGTAAACAGAGACACAAAGGCCTTCCTCATTTTGAGCCAGATAGGAAGGCATCAGGGATTTTTAAACTATCCCCTTCCATACATACCCCCAAACTGGATCCTGAAGAGATGACGGGTCCCAGTATTACCAATAATGTTGGCTGAGTTTTCACAGTGGGAGCAGCTCCTGACTGGCCTCTTGGAATCCAAGACTAATCCCAAAAGCCACATTCCTTGGTGAGACAAGATTTCTTCACCCATGACAAAGAGCAGACAAGAAAAGACTGGGAAAGCAATTTGGAAATAGTTGTCAAAATTACAAATCCATGTATTCTTAAACTGAGCAATTCCACTTCTGGAAATTTATCTTCCAGCTGTGGTCAACTCAAATCACTGCAAGTCGTCTTCAGTATTTCGGGAGTGTTAAGGATGTAAGGCCAGCATTTCCACTAAAAAAGATGGGGATACTTTGTCCACTTAAGAAGACCACAAAATTATTAAGTATATTAGGTAAGCCTAGTAACTACTATTATTTGGTCTCCAGTGTGCCCAGCATGCTACCTGCTTTTCACCCACTATTTCTAATTCTTTGTACAACTCTCTAAGGTTAATTATTTCTATTTCTCTGGAGGTTTGGAAAAATGCGACTTGCACAAGGCTGCCCAGCTGGCTAAGTAAGGGTCCTAAACTCCAGATCCACTTCTGACTGGCTCCATGTACTGACTTCCAGTAAAATTCGGTCTTTAAAGTTATATGGGCCAGCAGCCGCAACCAGCCACTGGGCCGCGGCTGCTGGCCCAGTGGCTGGTTGCGCCAGGATGTGCGCGTCCGACAGGTTCCCAGGTAAAGCGCCGGTGCGGGGGCACTACCTGGAGCCACTGCTGGACGTCGGCGGAGGTGTGGAGGCTGGGCAGGCGGCCCCTAGTAGGCCACTTTGGCGTGCTGATTCCTTTGAAAGGAAACGGCTGGGGAAACGGCAGAAGCAGGAGGGGATCTCGGACCCTCTGTGTGCCTTGCCTGGAAACCAGGGAAGAAGTCTGAATGGGAAGTACCCTCCTTGCACCGGGAGGGACAGGGACACCCTTATCCGCACAGGAACTTCACGGCCAAAGCCTGTATGAACACACCTTGCCGTGTTTGCTGATTTCGTACCCAACCCAAATGCTGCTTGGAATCCTTACTAACGGGAGCTCCCCAGCACACGGTCTCTTTTTTCCCGTCGATTCCTCACAGATTCCGTTTCTTTGTCTGGAAGGTATAAAAGCTGCCTGGCTGGCTCTTTTCTTTGGGTCTCAGTTTTATTATTGGGCCTCCATACAGAAGGAATTAAACTCTGGCTTTTTCTCCTGTTAATCGGTTTCCTGTCAATTTGATTCTTAGATCAGCTTGAAGAGCCTGGACAGTAGCAAACTTCTTCCTCCCTGACCATGGAGAGCTGAGGCCCTTCCCTGCACCCCCACCTCTGCTGGGCTGGGCCCATGCTCTTGAAGTTTCCTTCCTCCAGAATATCTTCAGGCAGTTCTGCCTCTGGCCCTGCAATGTGTCTGAACATTTCCAGGCTGCACCACCTCACAGGCCTCGTAAGGAGACCCAGCTTTTATGAGTTACCTGGGCACGGGCCCCCACACTCCCTCCAGACTCCACTCCTGGTGCCTGACTCGCTGCTTGACTTCTTATAGAAACTGTCAATGTTCAGTGACCTCCTTTCCTTCCCAGGTAATGGGACAGTGGAGTAATTTCCCTACCCACGAACACTGTCCCATCACTTCCCACCTGTGAAAAGCAAAAATAACTGTGAGCAAAAATAACCAAGAACCTATTTGCCTCTGTCTTGGTTATATCGGCTCACTTATTCTGATAAGGGACCAATTTTCACGTCGTTGACAGACTAGGGACATTGGAATTAGAAACTGAGAGGGAAGATGTTAGTGAAAGAGAACACAAGCTAAGCTTTCTTTTCTAACAGATCTAATAACTTTGGCCCATTTGAAGCATTAGGTTCTACTATGTAAAACTGCTCTTCCTCAAGATCACAGCAGTCAAATTATTTGCAATTTTGTATGTTTCAACACAATTATATTAAGTATATATACTTTTATAAGCTTCCTAATTGTTTATAAATATTATATAAGTCTGATTACATAATCCAATTTCATTTACATCCTAATTTTATATCTATCTTAATAGATACTAATTATATAGATATACCTTTATTATATACCTCGTTTTAAACATTTTAACTACATATATTCTGTTATATATCCTAATCATATATATATCCTGATTACATATTTTAACTATATATATATCCTAATTTTCTATCTTCTAATTTTAACATTTTTATTATATATGTATATGTGTAGATAAGGATATGCACATTAGGATGTATGTGAAGTTACAGTATACTTATATTATTAGAAGATACATGCACACATTCATGACAGACTGAATTCAAAATCTGGTCTGTGAAGAAAATCAGGACAGTCCAACTTTTCTGGTTGTTTGGTGAATGTGTGTGGATTTCTGAGAGCACACGACCACCTTGTGTCTCCCTGCAGAAGTACATGTATATCGGAGCATATTGCCTTAGAAGAGACTTGGGGTTGCTCATTTATTCATGTAATAAACATTTACTTAACGTCTACCATGAACCTTGCACTGAGATGGCTTCAGAGGACACTGATTCCCAGTCTGAGGCCTCTCTAGAAGCCTGCAGGGTGTAATAGTGCCAACCCCCAGGCAAGAACATCAGTGTAAGAAGCAGCTGGGTGTGGGGCATGAGTTGGACTGTGTGTGTCCCATGTAACTGGAATAGCCAGTGCTCAGCTCTAGACAACTGCTCCAAGAGGGAAGTATGGGCATAGTATTCTTTCCCATGAGAAATCAGAAATTCTAGTGTTGGTGTGTAAATCCCTGATTTTTAAATAACAACTAATTCTAATGATTTCTAAATACCATGAGCCAAAATTTACACATCCACAGGCTACATTTGGCTCACATCCTGCCAGGTTTGAACCCCTGGTTTGTGCTTTCTTTACACTTTCCACCACTCTAGTTGGGTCTCAAGAATGAGAGGAGGTACATGCTGACCCTTAAGGATGCAGTGGTGAGCAAACACAGCCCTCCTCTCGTGAGGCTACAAAAATGACAATTTCTTAACATCTACAGTAGTAAGAAAATGTTCTAGACTTGTAAAAAGCAACACCAGTCTAGCATACCCACTAATCCTGCTCTGGAACAATCTGACAATCTGCCAGTCCCTGAATCCTTGCAAGCCACAGAATAGAGAGTAGATGATTAAGAGGAAATAATAGTAGCCCATCTTACAAAGAGCTAATCATCTCCTTAATTATGGTTCACCATTTGAAAGTGGATGTTGAATTGTAAAGGAAAAGTTGCAGGAATATAGAGACCAACCATATCCCACAGTGTTGGTAGTTTGGTTATCTACTGTGACGAGTATTAAAAGGATTTGGAACTAATGAAACTAACTTAGAACCCACCAGGAGAGGCTTAAGCATGAGAAGTGAGACAGAAACCTCCCTCTACAACCACATCTAATATGAAAATACAGCAAATACAACTAATCCTGAAAGAGCTACCAGAGAGAAAACTGCAACAGACTGCCTACATCTGGGGAAAAGAGAAGCCCTCACAGAAAAGGGTAAAGTAGCAAAGTCATGATCCATGGGACCCAAGGCCTCCCCCTACTCCAGCTCAGCAGGAGGAGGAAGAGGAATGGAGTGGGAGGGAGTAGAAGCCCACGACTGTTGAACACCCAGCCCTGGAGATCTGCTCCAGGAGCATGACCCCACATTACATGGTGCTCTGGGGATTAGTGGGGTTGGAAACAAAGACAGGTGGAATACTTGGAGAGACTGAGATTCCAGCTGCTTGTGGAGAACAGGTACCCACAAGAGGCCACTCCAAGATAAAAGAAAGCTGGGCACTTTGAAAGACTTCCCAACAGTGAGAGGGCTGCTAAGGGGCAAGGATTACACAGAGCTTGCTGCTCAGGAGAAAAGACAAGTGGGCAAAATCATCCTAGCACACTAGCCCAGAAGGTTAGGAACTCTCAGAAGCTTCTGGTGCTCCATAACCCTGGCTGGCAATGCACGCCAAAGCACCCCACTGTGATATGCAGCCTGCTGCTCCTTCCTCCCAACCGTCATTGGTTCACAAACCTGCTGCCCCAGCCAATGTGCCAGGCCAGCCAGAGGGCAGCTCTGCCTTTGGCAGCTACAAGGGCATAACTCTGAGGCTTCTCCCTGCACACACGGCACATGGGCCCTGGCAGTGGAGGGAGACACTGCAGCCAGGAACCAAGAAAGAGCTCTTTCCTTGCAGCAGGCACCGGCACTGCTCACCTGCAATCCCTGCCATCACCCCAGGTGTTGGGCAGCTCCAAAGAGTAGAGCTTCTGGGCACTAGAGAGGGCCGCCTATACAAAGTTATTATTCCGTAGTAATCATTACAAATATGAAACAGCAAAAAACTGGGGTACAAACCCAAATCCCACAAACAGCAGAAAGAGGGCTAAGTGAAACTGAATTCATCAGTCTTCCAGATAAAGATTTCAAAATTAAAATCATAAACTTGCTCATGGAGCTACAGAAAAATATTCAAGACCTCAGGAAGGACTTCAGGAAAGAGATAAAAACTTTAAAAAATACAGTATCTGAAATGAAACATACAATGGAGGGATTTAAAAGCAGATTAGATGAGGTAGAGGAGACAGTAAATGAAATAGAAATTGGAGAACAGGAATACAAAGAACCTGAGTCACAGAGAGAAAAAAGGATCTCTAGGAATGAAAAATTATTAAGAGAACTGTGTGACCAATCCAAACAGAACAATATTCACATTATAGGGGTACCAGAAGAAGAAAAGAGAGAAAAAGGGATAGAAACTGTCTTTGAAGAAATAATTGCTGAAAACTGCCCCAATCTGGGGAAGGAAATACTCTCTCAGACCATGGAAGTGCACAGATCTCCCAACAGAGGGACCCAAGGAAGACAACACCAAGATATATAATAATTAAAATGACAAAGATCAAGGACAAGGACAGAGTATTAAAAGCAATTAAAGAGAGAAAAAAGATCACATACAAAGGAAAGCCCACCAGGCTATCATCAGACTTCTCAGCAGAAACCTTACAGGCCAGAAGGGAGTGGCATGATATATTTAATGCAATGAAACAGAAGGGCCATGAACTAAGAATACTTTACCCAGCAATATTATCATTTAAATTTGAAGGAGTGATTAAACAATTTCTAGATAAGCAAAAGCTGAGAGAATTTAGCTCCTATAAACCATTTGTACAGTGTATTTTGGAGGAACTGCTATAGATGGAAGTGTTCCTAAGGCTAAATAACTGTCACCAGAGAAAATGAAACCACAGTAAAGGAAGTAGACCAATTGATTACTAAGTAAATGCAAAATTAAGTCAACTACCCACAAGGTCAGTCAAGGGATACACAAAGGGTACAGAATATGACACCTAATATGTAAGAGTAGAGGAGGAAGAAAAAGAAGGGGGAGGAAGAAGAACCTTTAGATTGTGTTTGAAATAGTGTACTAAGCAAGTTAAGTTAGACTATTACATAGTAAAGAAGCTACTTGAACCTTTGGTAACCACAAATCTAAAGCCTGCAATGGCAATAAGTACATATCTATCAATAATCACTCTAAGTGTAAACTGAATGCTCCAATCAAAAGACACATTGTTACAGAGTGGATAAAAAACATAAGACCCATCTATATGTTGCCTACCAGAGACTCACTTCAAACCCAAAGACATACACAAACTAAAAGTGAAGGGATGGAAAAGATATTTCATGCAAATAATAGAAAAAAGCAGGTGTTGCAGTACTTGTATCAGACAAAATAGACTTCAAAACAAAGAAAGTAACAAGAGACAAAGAAAGACATTACATAAAGATAAAGGGGCCAGTCGAACAAGAGGACATAACCATTATAAACATCTGTGCACCCAACAGAGGAGCACCTACATATGTGAAACAAATATTAACAGAATTAAAAGGGGGAATAGAATGCAATGCATTCATTTTAGGAGACTTCAACACACCACTCACTCCAAAGGACAGACCAACCAGGCAGAAAATAAGTAAGGACACAGAGGCATTGAACAACACAGTAGAACGGATGGACCTAAAAGACATCTACAGAACACTCCACTCAAGAGCAACAGGATACACATTCTTCTCAAGTGCACATGGAACATTTTGCAGAATAGATCACATACTAGGCCACAAAAAGAGCCTCAGTAAAGTCAGGATTGAGATTGTACCAACCAGCTTCTCAGACCACAAAGGCATGAATCTAGAAATAAACTATGTAAAGAAAACCAAAAATCGCACAAACACATGGAGGCTTAACAACATGCTCTGAAATAATCAATGCGTCAAGGACCAAATTAAAACA
This sequence comes from Smutsia gigantea, assembly GCA_032199065.1. Lineage (NCBI taxonomy): Eukaryota > Metazoa > Chordata > Mammalia > Pholidota > Manidae > Smutsia > Smutsia gigantea. The sequence goes on along the minus strand of JAVSCE010014707.1, from coordinate 610,807 downwards.
GAGATCAAGCAATATATGGAGATAAATGAAAACAAAAACTCAACAGCCCAAAATCTGTGGGACGCAGCGAAGGTAGTTCTAAGAGGAAAGCACATAGCAATACAGGCTTACCTCAAGAAAGAACAACCCCAAATGAACAGTCTCAACTCACAATTAGTGTAACTGGAAAAAGAAGAACAAATGAGGCCCAAAGTCAGTAGAAGGAGGGACATCATAAAGATCAGACCATAAATAAATAAAATCGATAAGAATAGAACAATAGAAAGAATCAATGAAAGCAGAAGCTGGTTCTTCAAGAAAATAAACAAAATATATAAACCCTAGCCAGACTTATCAAGAAAAAAAGAGAGTCTACACACATAAACAGAATCAGAAATGAGAAAGGAAAAGTCCCTATGGACACCACAGAAATACAAAGAATTATGAGAGAATACTATGAACAAGTATATGCTAACAAACTGGATAACCTAGAAGAAATGGAAAAGTTTCTAGAAAAATACTGCCTTCTAAGACTGACCCAGGAAGAAACAGAAAATCTGAAAGGAACAATTATCAGCAATTAAATTGAATTGGTAATCAAAAAAACTACCTAAGAACAAAATTCACATACCAGATGGCTTCACCACTGAATTTTATCAAACATTTAGAGAAGACCTAATAACCATCCTCCTTAAAGTTTTCCATAAAGTAGAAGAGGAGGGAATTCTTCTAAACACATTCTGTGAGGTCAGCAGCACTTTAATACCAAAACCAAAGACACCACAAAAAAAAGAAAATTACAGACTAATATCCCTGATGAACATTGATGCAAAAATACTCAACAAAATATTAGCAAATTGAACTCAAAAGTACTTCAAAAAGATCATCTATCATGATCAAGTAGGATTTATTCCAGGGATGCAAGGGTGGTACAATATTGGAAAATCCATCAATATCATCCACCACATCAACAAAAAGGACAAAAAACCACATGATCATCTCCACAGATGCTGAAAAAGCATTTGACAAAATTCAACATCATTCATGATAAAAACTCTCAAGAAAATGCATATAGAGGGCAAGTACCTCAGCATAATAAAGGCCATATATGACAAATCCACAGCCAACATCATACTTAATAGCAAAAAGCTAAAAGCGTTTTTTGTGTGTGCCTCTAATTGAGATGCTCTGTGTCAGCTCCTCAGACATCTTGGCTGACATGGAAGGTCACTTCTTTTCTCCCTACCCCACCCAAAGGTGCTTTGGCTACACTCAAGAACTCTTACTCTGTGCACCACTGTGTTCTTTTTTTTGAACTCTGCCCTACATCCCCTTCAAACAACTCTGCTCTTTGGATCCCTGACTACAAAAGGCTCCTTTTCTAAAGTGAGCCCACGCCTACCTCTGAGCCTCGGGTTGTTTCATTCAGTTGCCTTCCCTCCTCCTTAACAAGCACGAAATGTATTCACGTTTTATAGTACTGAATTTCTTACCAGTATTTTTTTCTATGAATTTTTGCATAATTGAAAACAGACTGTATAATTTTATTTTAGGATATTCTTTCTTTTTTAACTTAACATTACAACATGAGCATTCTATTAAAATGCTGAAAACCTCTTCCTGGATGGCAAACTAGGAAGCTGCAGGCCCTCTGTCCCTGACAGAGATACCGAGTTAACCATAATGTATGGTCTAGACTACCTCCCTGATAGTTCTAGAGACCAGCAGAGATGTTACAACATCCAGACCATTGTAAAATCAAGCAGGGATTCCAGTGAGAAGAAGGGGATGCTAGAATATATACAGAACTCTTATAATTTAACAACAAAAAATAAGATAACCCAATTAAAAAGGGGGAAAGGACTAGAATAGATGTTCTTCCAAAGGTGATATGCGAAAGGCCAACAAGCACATGAAAAGATGCTCAGTATCACTAATCATGAGAGAAATGCAAATCAAAACCACAATGAGATACCACCTCATACCCACGGGGTGGATACTGTCAAAAATACACAAGTAACAAGTGTTGTTGTAGATGTAGAGAAATGGGAACCCTTGTTTCAATTGGTAAGATTGTAAAGTGGTACAATTACTATAGAAAACAGCAGAGGTTTCTCAAAAAATTAAAATAGAATAAACATATGATCTAGCAATCCCACTTCTGGGTAGATAGCCAAAAGAATTGAAAGCAGGCTCTCAAAGAGATTTTGTATGTCCATGTCTGTAGCAGCACTATTCTCAATAGCCAAGGGGTGGAAGCAGCCCAAATATCCATTGAAAGATAACTAGATAAACAAGTGTGGTATGTACATAAAATGGAATTTTATTCGGCCTTAAAGAAGAAACTCTTGTCACATTCTACAATATGGATGAATATTGAGGATGGAAGTGAAATAAGCCCATCACCAAAGGACAAAAATTTCAATTCCACTTACATGAAGTATCTAAAGTGGTCAAATTCATAGCAACAGAAAGTCAAATGGTGGTTACCAGTGGCTGGGGAGATGGGGAAAGGAGAAATGTTGTTTAATGGGTATAGAGTTTCTCTGATTTGCAAGATGAAAACATTCTGGAGCTCTGAGCGCTCACATTCACATTCACACCAGTGTGGATATAGTTAACACTATTGGATACTTAAAAACTGGTGATGGTAAATTTTGTGTCATGTGATTTTTTACCAGTTTAAAAACAATCTTCTTCCAAGATATAATTTTCATTGATTATATTGTGTTTCATTGTATGACTTATCTTAGTTGGCTTAACCATTCTCCTGCTAGTCATTTAGACCAGGGTACAGCAAACCCTTTCCTTAAAGGACCAGAAAGTAAATACTTCAGGCTTTGCTGGTGAAAGTCTCTGCTGTTATGGCAGGAAGAGAGACATAAATAATATGGACATGGGTGTGACTGTGCTTCAGTACAACTTTATTTACCAAAATAGGAGGAGGGTTGAATTTGATCCAAGGGCCATAGTTTGCTGAGCCCTAATTTAGACTGTTACCAATATTTTGTATTGTAAGCAATGCTGCTAATGCACATCTTTGTGAAGATATGTATATATATATCTTTTATATCTTTTCTCTTGGGAAAGAATCCTACAAATGAAGTTAATAGAAAAGAAGTATAGCCATTTCTAACACTCTGGGCTACAGGTTAAAACAGCTCTCTGAACAACTTACCTGACCTTGATTCAGCGACATCATGGACTCTGACCATGGGAATACTTGAAACTAACCTTTCTTTAGCTCTAGGCAGACATTACCAGGCTCAGCTCCCCAGTGCTGCCTCCATTCCCCAGAACAGTCAGCCCCTTTCCACTGACAGTCATGCCTACCTGCTTCCATGAGTCTGTGTGCTGCCTTCTTCTTCTCAGCCCAGCGGCTTAAAGATGGCAGACTACGCATGTGCCCTTACTTCAGCTCCTGGAAATCCCACTGAAGTGACAGTAAAAATATTTTTTTATGGCATAAAAACATAAGGAGATGATTAAATGTGGGGGGTTGAAAGAAGAAGGAGGACTAGTAACTGACTCAGTGGACTTGAAGAGCTGGATCTTACGCTGATCGTGATGGAAGACAAGAAGCACTGAGTTTGCAGTGAGAACTCCCAGGGCTCTGTGGCTTAGGATTTGGTAGCACCGGCTATTTCTACAAGTGTGGGGGCAGATGGGACTGAAAAGAGGAGGACTGGCTGACGTCCTTAAGGAGCAATTATATCCCCAAATCCTCTCCCCATGTCCACACAGGCAGACAACTCTGTGGCCCCCGCCCTAGAACAAGATTAGAGGCTAACAAGAAGTCTCTAGAACAGAGGACACCAGGCAAAAGGAAGATGGAGTACTACACTGAAAATAGGTCTACACTAAAAACAGCCACAGAAAACTAAACTACACGAGAGCTTACATGCCTAATACTCAGATTCTCCCCACTCCCTGCTGGCTTCACCCCCAGATCACTGGTGGCTAGAACAGTATCCACCAGACAGGGACTGGGAGATTGTTTTCTGGAGAGATCTTAAGATGCCCACATGTGGGTGATACAGTGCCCCAGCAAGGCTGACTGCCATACAGGGAAGCCCTTGGACGCTCCCCTCGTGCTCAGAGTGTCCACGCATCTCTCTAGCTCTTCATTTCAAAATATGAATGGAAAGCCAGGGATCACCACAAATGTGAAAAAAGCCCCTAATAAAGGTAGAGACCAAAACAGGGAAGAAAATTTTAAAAGAGGAAAACTGAAAATGGAGTGTGATGATTAATTTAATGTGTCGACTTGATTGACTGGGTTAAGGGGTACCACCCACATACCTGGTTAAACATTATTTCTGGATATGTCTGTGATGGAGTTTCTGGATGAGATTAATATACGAATCAGTAAATTTCAGATCACCCTCCCCAGTGTGGGTAGGCTTCATGCAGCCTGTTGAAGGCCTGAGTGGAACAGAATTCTTTCTGTCTGCCTGACTGTCTGACTTGGAACATTAGTGTTCTCCTGCCTTCAGGCCTGGGCCCAGACTGGATCTTACACCCACGACAACCCTCTTCTCAGGCCTTCAGACCAGGACTGGGACTACGCCTCCTGCTGCCCTGTATCTCCAGCCAGTCAGCTCCAGATCTTGGGCTTCTACTATTGACTCTGTTTCTCCAGAAAACCCAAAGTAATACAGAGACTCTACAGGGAGATGAAAACCTAGGTCACTCCCCAAGGAGAAAAATTAGAATGAAATCTTGTTTTTCCCTAAAAAGAGAAGTTAAATAATACAGAACCTGATTTTGCCAGGTAGGGTTGAGTTCTGGAGGCCACAAATCATTGTTATATCTAAGATTTTTTGCCAACCCCTGAAGAACCAATTTTCGACCCTTCAGGGGATGGTATTGCCCCTATGGAGAATGTATGCCTTAGGGAGATAAGAGGCATTGTGTCCATGAAACAAGATGAAGTTGCTGCTTTAAAAGTTGACACTGAAAGAATAAGAAAGGGTTCTTGGAATTTTTAAATGTGAAAGAAGAAATTTAAAATTTGATGTAAGGATTGAGTTGGATCTCCCCCAAAACAAAACAACTAAGAAACAAAGATGGAGAAAAGGAGAGAGCAGATTGTAAAATTATAGCATCAGTTCAGGAATTTCACTTTAATAGTAAGAATTCCAGAAAGAGAAAAAAATATATGGTGTGTGTGTGTGTATGTGATTGAACAAATAATTTGAGTAAATTTCCCCAAACTGAAGGATATACATTTCCAAATTCACAGCGGCCATGGAGGGGCCAGCTCAACAGATTAAAATATCCCCAGCTGAGGCCCCACACCTCGGCTCCAGAACACTGGGAACAAAAACATAGTCTAAGACCCCCAATCCCTTATTCCGGGCAGTTGTCCTCTAGGTCCTAGTGGGTAAGAATCTTAAAGGTTGAAATGGCATTCCTAGCAGATCTGATACAAGGACAGTAGCTCATTTTTAAGTTCAGAGTTTTAGAAAGGAAATCTGAGGATGCTTACCACCCTCATTACTTTTTTTCTTAATATAAAACCAATACACGCTTATTACAAAAACCACAGAAATTTCAGAAAACTATGAAAAAGAAAAAGGCCTGGCGGTAACTGAACAACCCTGAACTAAATGTTGTAACCATTTTGGATTGGTTCCTTCTGTGGGTTTTTTTTTTTAATTATATATCATCTGCCTATCCTTTTATAATATTATTAAACATAATTAAAACCATTCTAATGTAGTTTTATACTCATGCTTACTTATATTACATTATATTAGGAGCATTTTATCATTTAAAGTTCTGACAAACAATAGTTTTAACGACTGCACAATATTCTAACTTAGAGCATAATTTGTATAACTTACCTCCTATTTGTAGATATTTGAGCTGTTGCCACCTTGTCACTGTTCTAAATAGCACTGTGAGGGAAATCTTTGTATAAACACCCCTGATTACTTCCTTAAACTTGATTCCTAAGCATGGGTTACTGGGTCAAAGATTATGTATGAATTTGTGCAGTTTGCTACGTGATGCAGATGGGGTTCTAGACCTGCACATGTGGCTAGTTATATTTAAATTTAAATTCAGTTTAAACTCAGTTCCTTTGTTACCCTGGTCACTCGCCTTAGTCCACATGTGGCTGTGGCTACCGTGTCAGACAATCAAACAGAGAACACGTCCATCATTTCATAAGTTCTAATGAACAGTGCTGTTTTAGAGAAGCCACACTTTTTATACCTCCACAAGTCTCTCTAGGCCTTTACCAGTATTATTAGCATTTTAGAGCCGTATTCATTTAATAAGCAGAAAAAGGCTCGGTTTAATTTAAAATTATTTCTAATTGGAGTTGACCATTTGCCCCTTTTGTTAGCATCGCATTTCCCCTGGGAATTTACTCATTTTGCTGGTCTTGCTGTTTCTCTAGGCGCGCCAGGAAGATACCAGAGTGGAGCTGCATGTCCAGGTCGCCTCGCCATGGCCTCGCTGCAGACCAGCGTATCTGGCGCCTCTACTGCACGAATGTGGGGGAGTCTTTCCGGAGGATAATGACAGGTGCCGCACTTGGGGTTTCCACAGTTTCTTTCCCATTTTTCTTCCCTTTGCTGCTCTGTTCGTGTTGGGTTCCTAGCTCTCCTACCTCGGCTTAGTCTAGGTACGGCTGGGGCTGTTTCCCTACCTCTCGGCGTGCCCCTTCCCAGCCCTGTGCTCCAGCCAGAGTGAGCCCAGTGCCCTGTGCCCAGCTGGTGCCTACTAAACATGCCACACGTTTGAGAAGCACAGAAGGGAAAAGCGGAAAAATAGCTCATTTTGTTTTTAATGGAACATTTGGTTTCAGGCGCAGAGCCCATTTAAGTTTATATTAAGTGTGTGCTCCCCAACAGCAAACGTGGTCCCGCCAACACTCTCTTATCCATGATTTACTCACACTTTCCCTTCCTTGGTTGAGAACTGTGAAATGGGGAACAAAACGCTGTCAAAGGGAACTATGACTAACATGTGAGACAAACAAGTATCCAGGCTGCAGGCCCTTCTCTTGCTTTGCCTCCCTCCCTAGCCAGGGTAAAAGCCAATCCCTGGAACCACGTGGGCATGCAGGAGAGGTGGGGGCCTTACAGACACTTTCAAGGGCCATTGCCTAGAAAGGCTGCCCAAATTCAGGTGGAAGCAAACTGCCGTCAGCAGGCAAAGTAGACTGAATGCTCCATAAACGCACCCTTGCATCTCATCCCCAGGGAGGCCAAAATTGATCTTGTGAGCTAACGGTGACCTAGGAAGCACATTCATAAGCATTTGCCTTCCTGTTAGATGGCAGTAGAAGTGGACACACTCTAACTGTAGTTAAGATGAGAGCAGAGGCCGATGGGCATGTTTGGCCTTCACTGCCACTGTGTGGTGCTACGTCCAAATTCTGAGTGCTTCCAACGACCCCAACATTAGAGATGATGGCCTCCTTGGGGTGCAGTCTGGATTTAACAGTCGTGGCAGAGGTGCTTTTCTCGGGGAGCACAAACTAGCAGGAACACCTGGGACTCGGCCGGCACTCTGTACTAGATGAAGCCCTCCCACCTGGATATCCAGTCAGTCCTGGCGGCATCCCCGTGCTGTGGCTGGTAGATCTCAGTCTTAGTGTGAAGACTGAGGCCCAGAGGAGCTGGCCACTGGCACAGGACAAGTCCTGGACTAACCCGGGGGTTCCTACTCCAAATCGGGTAGCATAATTGATTATTATTACATCCAGCATGTATCAAAAACGCCAAAGAAATACATTGTACTATACGGTATAGCATATGGCATATACACTGGGTGGCATAATAAGCATCCTTACCGCACATAGTATGTTACACACAATACAGATCCAGCCCATATAGCTCCGTACTGACTCTATTTTCTATAGTACTATACACCAGTGCTCACCACCCTTTGGGGGCTTTTTTCTCTCTGTAAGGACAAGGTGATATTGGCTGATTCTTTGCAGTCCGGGATTCAATAAATGCTATTACACAGTTTTGCTATTAAACCAATTGCCCTCTTTCCTGGGTCCCCAGCACCCCCTGGGGATGGCCCTCCTCACCTCCTGTCCTGACCTGGTGCCATGATGGAGGTTTGCCTGCGGAGAGCCGCCACGAGGACCCTGAGGCAGTGGGACTGAAGCCTTGTTTCCATCACGATCAGCCTTTATTTGGGTTTTGTTTTGTTTTAGTTTTTAAATGTCTTACCATTTTGTTGGTTCATAGCTAAGCCCCTGATGGACAGGGCCACCTCATCATTGAGCCAGAAGTGTATTTTACAACCAATGTATTTTAAAGTGGGGACACTGAGAGGTTACCTTCCTCAGGGTCAGAGGTGGGCCTGTCATTATGCCAGATTTAAATATTCCAAGAGGAACTTTGTAGCCTTTGATTTGTAGGCAGGAATCTGGGGCTGCTATTACTCCTGTGGGTGGGGGCAACGCCAGCCTCAGTTTGGAGGACACTGCTGGCCCCGTTTACCATTGGCAGAGGGGGGGATGCCTTTTCTTATAGCCAGAATCCTCATGGTTTCCTCAGAGAGCTCACAATGCATGACTTCACTTACAGCTAATGCTAATAGACTCATATACTGCCAATGATTTTAGAAATCAGGTCCACAGCTTTGTCATGATGTATGGAGCATTTTGAGGTGTTGGGAATTGTTTATATTTTGATGGTATTGTAGTAGAAAAGTATATATTTGTCAAAACCCATCAAACTGTACTTTTTTAAATGTCTTTTTAAATTTTTCTCAATTTTACTTTACTAAAAACGTTTTATCTGTTGTTCTGCCTGCAATACGAACTCTCATGTTCAGTTTCCTTAACTGTTTCTTCACATTTGGCTAGTTGATAATAATAACTATCTCACTGGGTGTTTATAAAGGACATGTTTATAAAGAATGTGTGTGACTGGCCCAGCGATGCTTCTCACTGTCAGCTCCTGCACTTTTACGACTGAAACGGTGATGGTTTCTGAAGCGAGACAGTTTTATCCTAACAGTGAACACAGTCCTTGGTCCAGACCGTGTTAAAAATGTGAACATGTGACCTCCCCTATTCGATACATCTAGTGTGCTCTCCCATCTCTATTCTGAAGAATGGAATATAAATTCCTTTTCACAGAATAGAATGGCCTCAAGAGCATGAGCTCTGGCCGTCATCCCAAGGTGTCTGCAGCCACCATCCTGCACAATCTGACCCCACGGTACGGAAGGTGAAAGCGGCTTCACTCACTCACAGGAGACTTCCACGTCTGAGGCCCCTCCCTCGTCCACAGCCTAGAGAACTCCACCCCATCCTGAAAGGCTGATTGCCCTAGCACTCCTACAGGGTTGGGAGCCCTCCCTGGACTTAGTCATTTTTTTTTTTGTCTATACATTTAATCCTCTTCCTTCTTTTCTATTCCATGAGCACCGAGTACTTGCTTGGTGCCAGGCACGGAGGTCTTTGTGCAGACAAATCAGGGAGAGTGAGGCCAGGCAGCGGAAAGGCGAGCTGAAGCTTCAAAGTATCTGCACATCTGACAAAATTGAGTCTTCTAATCCATGGACACGTGGATTTATTTACTCTCTTCATGCTTCAGGTCTTCTTTAATTTATCTCAGCAATGTTTGGAAGTTCACAGGTTTTGTGCATCTTTCAACAAATTTATCTCTAAGAATTTCATAATTTTGACATTATTCTAAATGGTATTGCTTACTTAGTTACAATTTCCAACTGTTTTTGCTACTACATAGGGATAGAATGGATGTTTATACACTGACCTTGTATTCTGCCATCACGAATGATTCAGAAAATGAGGACAGGCCCCCTCCATGGCATGTCTGCCAGCATGTACAATAGCACCTCCACTTAGGTAACGTCTGTGACCTTTACCACAGTAGAGTTTGTCCAGTGGCACTGACTCAGAACTACTCGGTCAAGATGCCCTCCTCCTGCAGGATGGGAGTCCGCCAGGCTGAGAGCTGGGATAGCCCTCCAGAGGGGGGTGAGTTGAGAAGACCCTGGTCAACCCACATGGCCCTGCTCGGGGAGCCCCATGCCATTGGTGCCGAATTCCCAGGCTCCCTTTCTACACACACTTCATAGTCAAGGCAGCAAATACAGTTTTGAAATGCAGGCTTGCAGAGAGCTTACCCGAACAGCACTGCTCTGGGAACCTCCCTGGTAGGTGGGAGGGAGAGCCTCAGGCTTCTCTCCTCAGCTTCCTTAAATTCCACAACCAATGAATAAGCCATGTTAACTGAACACTGACAGAACATCTCTTCAGATCAATCAATTTGCTACTAAAATGTGTTCTGTGATAAGAGTAAATCATTCCTAATAACCATAGTTAAGAAGCATACTTGTGAAAATAAAGAACTATTCCATTTTTTTCTTTCAAAGTTTGAATCAAAGCTAGACATCTTCTGAAATAACTAGCCATTCAGCCAGCACTCTGCAGGGAGTGTCTTCTGCAGTTAGTATCACACCCAAGTGATCATTTCTTATATAGCATTTTAAACGTTCATCCTAAAAATAATGATATTAGCTCAGCCAATGAAATTTTATTTGTTCTTTTAATCACTCTGACCCCTCTGTAAAAAAATTGCGCATGGTTTGCAAGTATTTAATGAGTGTCTCTGCAGTATGTTTTCACATTAATTGCTTTTGACCATTACTATGACGTGTATGTAGAAATATGCATATGAAGAAGAAATTAGATTTCTAATTAAGCAGTCCACATTAAAGCTGTATGCCAGATGTGAATCAGTCTTAAGGGCGTTTATAAAGTGATGTTACTTGAGGAATATTTGTGTCCTTACTAGTCAGGGAACTATTAAGCAGAGTTCTGGCACAATTCCTCTACTAGGAGCAAGCAGATCTCTGCTTTGCTTATTTCTTTGTTTTCAGAGGCTGTTAACAGCTAAGTGGGTGTTTTTATTCATGCTTTAGCCCTGGGGGAAAATTCTAATCAAAGAATTTCACAAGAGATAATCAAGGTCAGTGGTGCATATCTACTGTGAAAGGTGATTTCAAAGAGGTAGGGAGGTGATTTCAAACAGGTAGGGAATTTCTAAACACTTCAACATAAAGATTAGGCCACCTAAAAGGTGGTTGGCTTGAAGATAGTTTCCATTTTGTTCCAGACCCTAAAATAAAATTGTCATAAGTCCTGAAATATTTTGTTGCATTCTGCCTGCATCCAATTATCTAAAAGGAATTAGTATTCCTCCTGATATATAGCTCCAAGATTCTTTTTCAATTGTCTGATATCTTTGATTTTACATTTAGATATTTCTCCTACCCACCTCCTAAATTATCCCTTGTCACCCTATTGCTGGGAAGTTTTTAAAGTAGAAATAATCTTGAGAAGAATGGAAGGAAAAATAAAAACTCAATGTGGAATGAATTTGTTTGCTGATACAAAGTATGAAGAACAGCGTGAGAGTTCTTGGTGAGCTGGGCACAAAAAGGGACAAAGGGAGTGAGTTACAAAATTAGTGCATGAGGAAACTGAATTAAAACCACCTATTTTAAAACTTTGCCCCAAGCACTCTTTACAAATGAGTAATGCCACCCATTAGTGAGCAATTATTTTAAAAACAGACTGTAAAATATATTTCAGTAATTTAAAAGCTTATTAACAAATAACCTTTTAAATATAATAGCATTTACCTTGCTCTTAATTGAAAACATTCTATATTTATTGAATGTTTACTGAGTGATTGTGTAAGACCCAGAAAACAGGCCCTGCTCAGCCCAGGGATGGACGGCGACCCAAATACTCACAAGAGACCGGTCTTGATGCAAACAGCAAGAGGTTTATTGATTCCACCAGCGTGCTGGGGTCAAGACTCATGACTCACGCAGGAGCAGAGTCCGACCCCGAGCAGAAATCACAGGAGGTTTTAAAGGAAAAGGGACCACAACCAGGGGGAGGCAAGGGGGAGGTCTGCTGATGATTCAATAGCAAAAATATTTCAATTAGGGTCTCACAGGGCTTTATCTTCACAGTAGGGTCTCACAGGGCTTTATCTTCACAATCTATCAGTTTTGGGGAGGATTACCTAGGCACGGGTTTGCAAGCTATTGTGTCATTGTGTTCAGGCCGGTTTTTATGACTCAGGCCAAGGGTCAGAGCCTACTTAAAATTTTCCTATTCTTTCAGGTGGTTTCGGGGAAACTGAAACTCAGGCCCTCTGATTTCTGAGGCTTTCTGGAGCCTGTCATGGCATTAGTTTGGTCCTTTCAATTGAAAGCATTAAAACTCATATGACTCTTGCATTGAATAATTCAAATAACAAGTAATTTTGACTAATATCTAATTTCATATTTATAAAATTTATTAAGAACATATGATAAAATAAAATACATGTATTAATAGAGTAATACATGTTTATATGAATCTACATTACTTTAAAAATAATAGTCCACATTTATATAAATGTGGAAAATTTAATGACTTGGAAAATTTAATGACTACAATTAAATATCAATTTAAATTGCAAATTGTTCTTATATATATATATATATACAGTAATTTTAGCAATTATCTCTTGAGTAATATTGAGTCAAGTAATGTGTTGTAGTCATATTAATTATTGTTTATTTTTAATGAGTGAAACACTTAAAAATGTTAAAAGCAAAAATGACCTAATTAAAATCACCAATAAGTGTTCTTTAATTTTCAGCTCTCTAATATTTTTAAATCATACATTGAACCTACTTTTCAGTTACTTTGTTTTGGGAGTCACTGTGAATATAAAATAAACTTTAGACACCGTTTAATTAGAGATCTTTGTGATAGTACCCAGTCTAATATGTAAGAGCTGTTTGTTCTTTGGAGTAAATGATTTTTTTTATTATTAAGGTATCATTAATATATACTTTTATGAATGTTTCACAAGAAAAACAATGTGGTTATTGCATTCACCCTTATTATTGAGTCCCCCCCATACCCCATTGCAGTCACTGTCCATCAGTGCAGTAAGATGCCACAGAGTCCCTATTTGTCTTCTCTGAGCTACACTGTCTTCCCTGAAACCCCACACACTATGTGCGCCAATCATGACACCCCACAATCCCCTTCTCCCTCCCTCCCCACCCATCCTCCCCTTTAGTAGCCACTAGATCCTTCTTGGAGTCTGTGGGTCTGCTGCTCTTTTGTTCCTTCCATTTTGCTTTGTTGTTATACTCCACAAATGAGGGAAATCATTTGGTATTTGTCTTTCTCTGCCTGACTTATTTCACTGAGCATAATACCCTCTAGCTCCATCCATGTTGTTGCAAATGGTATGATTTGTTACTTTCTTATGGCTGAATAGTATTCCATTGGTATATGTACCACCTCTTCTTTATCCATTCATCTACTGATGGACACTTAGGTTGCTTCCATATCTTGGCTATTGTAAATAGTGCTGCAATAAACATAGGGGTGCATATGTCTTTTGAATCTGAGAAGTTGTTTTCCTTGGGTAAATCCCTAGGAGTGGAGTTCCCAGGTCAAATGGTATTTCTATTTTTAGTTTTTTAGAGGAACCTCCATATTGCTTTCCTCAATGGTGGAACTAGTTTACATTCCCACCGGCAGTGTGAGAGGGTTTCCCTTTCTCTGCATCCTCACCAGCATTTGTTGTTCACAGTCTTTTCTATGTTGGCCATCCTAACTTGAGTGAAGTGATATCTCATTGTGGTTTTAATTTGAATTTCCCTGATAATTAGTGATATGGAGCATCTTTTCATGTGCTTGTTGGCCATCTGAATATCTTCTTTGGAGAAGTGTCTGTTCATATCCTCCACCCATTTTTTAATCAGGTTATTTGCCTTTGGGGTGTTGAGGCATGTGAGTTCTTTTTTATTTTGGATGTTAACCCCTTGTCAGATATGTCATTTACAAATATAGTCTCCCATACTGTAGGATGCCTTTTTGCTCTGCTGATGGTGTTCTTTGCTGTACAGAAGTTTTTTAGGATGATGTAGTCCCATTTGTTCATTTTTTATTTTGTTTCCCTTGCTCAAGGAAATGCATTTAGGAAAAAGTTGCTCATGTTTACATTCAAGAGATTTCTAAGTTTTCTTCTAAGAGTTTTATGGTTTTATGACTTACATTCAGGTCTTTGATCCACTTTGAGTTTACTTTTGTGTATGGGGTTAGACAATAATCCAGTTTCATTCTCTTGCATGTAGCTGTCCAGTTTACCAAAACCAGTTGTTGAAGAGGCTGTCATTTCCCCATTGTATATCCATGGCTCCTTTATCGTATATCAATTGACCATATATGCTTGGGTTTATATCTGGGCTCTCTAGTCTGTTCCATTGGTCTGTGGGTCTGTTCTTGTGCCAGTACTAAATTGTCTTGATTACTGTGGCTTTGTAGTAGAGCTTGAAGTCAGAGAGTGGAGTAAATGATTTATACTCCATGTTTGTGAAGGGATTTGTGATTCCAATTTGTGGTCACAATGATCTCCTTCATATTTGTGTTATATAAAGCATGTCAAGAAGCAACGTACTAAGAATAAAAGGTCTTTTGCCCATTAACAACATTTTTTTGTTAAGTCTTTAGGGTTTTCAGCATGTATCACTTGCCAATAGAGATTATTTCACTTCTTCCTTTCTGATCGGATGCCTTCTATTTCTTTTTCTTGCATAATTGCTCTGCCTAGGACTTCCAGAACTATGTTGAATGGAAGTAGCAAGAGTGGGCATCCTTGCCTAGTTCCTCATCTTAGAGGAAAAGTTATCAGAATTTTACAGTGAGTTGGCATTAGCTGTGGGCTTTTCATATATGGACCTTATTATGTTGAGACAAATTCGTTCTGTACTAGCAAATTCAGTAAAGCTACAGGATATAAAATCAACATCCAAAAATCAATGGTATTTCTATACACTAACAGCAAACTATCTGTAAAGGAAATTAGCCAAAAAAATCTCATTTACAGTTGTATCAAAAAGAATAAAATATTTAGGATTAAACATGACAAAAGTGGAGGCAAAAAAAAACCTATACAATGAAAACTACAAAACACCATAATTGAGTACAAAACTACAAAAAAAAAAAATGGAAAGAAAAACCATGTTCATGGACTGGAAAGTTTTATAGTGTTAAAATATCCATACTCTCCAAAGAAATCCACAGATTCAAAACAACTCTTATCAAAATCTTAATAGAATTGTCTTATAGAAATAGAAAAAACAATCCTAAAACTCACATGAAACCGCAGAAGACCCTGTATAGCTAAAGCAAACTTGTAAGAGAAGAGGCATCACACTTCCTTAATCCAAAATATAACACAAAGCTACAGTAACCCAAATAATATGATATTGTCATAAAAACAGACATATAAACCAATGGAACATAATACAGAGCCCAGAAATATACCCACTTTTTATACAGTCAACTGATATTCAACAAGGGAACAAGACCACACAATGGGGAGGAGATAGTTTCTTAAATAAACAGTACTTCTCATGCAGAAGAATGAAACTAGACCCTTATCTTACACCATACCCAAAAATAAACTCTCAAAATGTATTAAACACTTAAAAACATGGCATTATAAAACTCCTAGAAGAAAACATAGGAGAAAAATTTCTTGACATAAATCTTAGCAATGGTTTCTTGGATTATGACACCAAAAGCACAAATAGCAAAAGCATAAATACACAAGTGGGACTATGTCGAACTAAAAATCTTTTACACAGCAAAAGAAACAATCAGTTGAGTGAAAATATAATCTATGTAATAGGAAAAATATTGCAAACCACATATCTCATAACACTTTAATACCTAAAATATATAAAGAGCTCATACAAATCAATAGCAAAAACACACACATACAACCTAACTTAAATATAGGCAAAGAAATTGAATAGACATTTCTCCAAAGAGATACTAACACTTAGCAGGTAAGCAGGTATAGGAAAGATGTTCAACATTACTAATATCAGGGAAATGCTAATCAAATTGACAATGAGATATTTACCTCACAATTGTTAGAATGGCTATTGTTAAAAAAAAGGAAAAAGGAAACAGTGTTGGGGAGGATGTGGTGAAACTGGAATCCTTGTTTAGTGTTAGCAGGAATGTAAATTGTCAAAGCCACTATGGAAAAGAGTATGGAAATTCCTAACAAAAAAACTAAATATAGAACTAACATGTGATTTAGCAATCCTTCTGGCTATATAACCAAAATAATTGAAATTAGGATTGCAAAGAGATATCTACACTCCCATGTTAAATGAAGCATTAGTCCCAATAGCCAAGAAATGGAAATAACCTAAATGTTCACTGATGGAAGAATGAGTTTAAAAATGTGGTATATACATATAATGGAATATTTTTCAGCCTTAATAAAAGAAACAAACCCTGCCATATGTGTAAAGATGGATTAACCTAGAGGACATTATGCTGAGATAAGCCAGCCACAGAGGGACAAATACACTATGACATCATTTATATGAGGTAGCTAAAATAGTCAAAACCATAGAAACAGAAAGTAGAATTGTGGTTGGCAAAGGAGGAGGAGGAGGGTGGGGTGGGGGTCACTCTTCAATGTGTTTAATGTTTCAATAATGTAAGATGACCAAGTTCTAGAGATCTGCTATGCAGCATTGTGCTTAACACTTAACAGTGTGTGTGAACGTCTATGCTACAGGAATAAGACAGTCCTACTAACTGAAGACTCTTTCATACCAATATGGAAGAGAGAAAACACAGTCTATAATTGGGTTAACATTAACAGATTTCTATACATATAAATTAGCATAAAAGTGATTATGAAGTTAGGACAAAATGTCATATATTTCATACAGCAAAGCAGGAGAAAAAAAAACTTAGCTCCGACAAACAAAAGGGACTCTCTCTTGTGATGTTTTATAAGTCTCCTGAAAGAACCCTGAGTTAATTCCAGAGGTGTTTTTATTTTTACAAATGTAGAGATTATTGGAGATAACCTCTATATTTTCTAGATATCCCTTGTAGATATCTCTCCATTTTAAAAAATGGATGCAAAGCTTATTCCTAGAGGAGATTTATTTCTATTCTAAAATCTAGAATGAAAGCTCAGATTCATTATATCTCCAAGGAAAATTCTTTTTTTCTTTTTTTTCCCCAGGATATATATTATTATTAAGCTATCATTGATACACACTCTTATGAAGGTTTCACAAGAAAAACAATGTGGTTACTGCATTCACCCTTATTATCAATACCCTCCCATACCCCATTGCAGTCACTGTCCATCAGTGCAGTAAGATGCCACAGAGTCACTGCTCGTCTTCTCTGAACTACACTGTCTTCCCTGTGACCCCACACACACCATGTGCACCAATCATGATACTCCGCAGTCCCTTCTCCCTCCCTCCCCACCCACCTTCTCCCACCCCTCCCCTTTGGTAACCGCTAGTCCCTTCTTGGAGTCTGTAAGTGTGCTGTCCAAGGAAACAACATTCTTAAAAAGAGAAAAGAGGAAGGTAATTTCTTTGCCCTTTATAAACAAAGAAAATCATTCTCATGTACCCTTATAGTATTTCCTCTTGTTCCACAGGTTTAAATTTAGCAAAGTAAACTATTTTTAAATTTTTTCTTCATATTCTTGCCTGATTCTACCAACGGACTTCTGTATGTTCTACTTAACTGAGCACTGCTATTCTGCCCAGTTCAGTAACTGTATAGAGTGGGCCTTTGATAAATATTGTTCAGTAACTCACTAACTAAAGTAAATCCTATGAAAGCTCTAGAGGAAAAAATTGCTCTGAAATCTCAAAGCATAATATAGATGAACAGTAAATCACTGCCACATTAATAATGAGAACTATATTTCCCATGATATAGGATTATTATATAAAGTACCGGATGGATAATAGAGATTAATTCAACCAAATAGGCCAGACATTCTAGATTAAAAGTGCACTGTCACTGGTCTCCTGGAATGAATGAAATTATCCAATAGACATTACATGGGGCTAAAGAAACTAAATTAGGTTCATGTTTCCCATGCTAAATGTTCTGATTAATATTAGAATGTACTGGCTGTAAATACCTTTACTTTTCTGATGATACAAATTTGAGGAAGCACTGGACCAAGAAGCAAGCAGCACGTGGACTTAAACATAACTGTGATCTTGTCAGCCTTGGGACTCATGACAGAAGGTATTCCAAAGGCTGTCACACTGTGATTGTAAATGCTGTTAGCACATCCATAAAATTTGGGGTACCAATACATTTCGGGAAAGAAATGGAGTTGAGGCTACTCACTTTTCAGATGAAGAAAGGGGGAAAAAATCAAGAGACATTTAGAATACACCAATTACAGAAACCTAATTTCTCTTTAAATTAGGTCTCAGAAGTGACCAAATTGACTGAAAAGTTGTCACGTATTTACAAATAATGCAACTGTTATTTATCTAAAAGCATAACTCAAGCAATAAATTGAATAAACAAGATAAAAACCCTAAAAATATAAAGCCAATCCCAAACCGTACAGCTGTTGCCAGATTCTTCTACCTACATTCATATTATACCATCACTAGAATTGATATTCAGGTGGAATTCCTCAGAATGCCATGAATACAGATTACAGAGGGTTATGAGCGTGAACAGGGGTCAGGGTGTGTTTGTACATTTGGAAGCTTGATGCCTGATGATGTTGGGAGCAAGTCCCAGTTACACTGCAGCTGACCTTTTCTGTAGGTCTTCAGTGAAAAAGAAACAAACAAAAAAAGATGTGGAGAATATCACAAACTGGGAAAAAATCCCTTTGGAGCATTCCAGTTAAAATAAAAATAGTATAAACCAAGCATCACAGAATATGTGAATATTTTATTTCTTCTGCAGCAAATACAGTTTGAGTACTAGTTATGTATCAGGCCCTGTGCTAAATGGTATGGATATGAAAATAAAGTGCAAAATGTAATCTATATTTTCAATGCAAGCATGATAAGGGGGCATGAGCGGGAAATAGGCTTATAAAACAGATCATTACTATTCACTGTGCTCAGGGATACAGTATTTATGAACTAAATGCAAAGAAAAATGCTGCAGGAGACTAAATATCCATAAGGAAGGTGAGAAAGGAGCTCCAAAAGTATTGTTACAAATGAGCTGTGAAAGACAGGTAAGTTTCCCAGAAAGAAACTTTCTCAGAGGCAAACTCACACACAGAAAGAGCACCGAGAAAAAAAATTCCACGAAGAGAAAATAGAGTCACTCACACACTCTCTCTCACACACGCAGTACAGAAATATGGATTGAGTTTTAAAGGGGTCTCAGGAGCACTGGGCATGCAGGCCTCTTGAGGGCTCGGGCCTTATTCCTGGCAAGATTTCCCCATGTGCAGAGAATTTGGGTGTTCATGATGGCAGCCTCTAAAATGGATATTTTTTAAGGCACAGGGATTTCAGTGAATCAAACTTTGTATTTCTATCCATTTCCTCACACTCACAGAGATCTCATCTACTGAATGACAGTGTTCTGGGCACTTTTTGTTTTACTTTGTTTTATTTACCCATTGTTTATTGAAGGTGTAGCCATTGCTTAAGTGCAAATGGTGGCATTGACCCTTTTTATTTGCTTTTGCTTCTGAGTCAGTGATTCAGCATAAGTAAGTGTAAGTCCAGGCAGAGGAAATCCCTGGGCAAAATACCTCTAACAACTGAAATCAGTCAAAGGGAGAAATAAAGTTTAAAATCCATTTATTGCTTACTAACTGCAGTCTGGGCCCTTCTCTCTTTCCTGCTCCAGCACAAGCAAAACCAACCCTCCCCTCACCTCTCAGGTACAGATAAGCCCTCCTTGCCCATGCAATTACCCACTGATATGGAGATGAACTTCTCTCCACCCCTAAGGAATTATGCAAATGCAATAAAACCATACTTCTCTCCACCCTTGAGTGCCTATTGATATGCAGATGTACTAAAGCCAGGTGAGGTATTCTGGAAATGTTACAATGTTACCCACAATAAGATTACCCTGAAGAATATAAAAATACAGATCTACCCTGAAAACTTAGTCTTCATCAGGGAATTCATACTGGAGAGAATCCTTACAAATATAAAGAATGTGGCAAAGCCTTTAAGCTGTGCTCAAGACTTACTGCACACCAGAAAACTCATACTAATGAGAAACTTGATTTTTCCACAGATGTGGGATGGAGTTTTGTGTAAACTATGCATGTGGGGAGCATGAAAGCTTTCAGATGGGAAAAAATCATCTAAAAACTGACCATGGCAAACTGTTCCTTACATACCATACAAATGAAAATTCACAGTGGAGAGAAAACATACCAATATGGTTAATACAGAAATAACATTGCCCAAGAAATTCACCTTAGAAACATGACCGTCTTCATAATGGAGAGAGACTTTATAGGTGCAAAATACTGTTGGAAAGTATTTAAATGACAAAGTAGCCAGGGATGAATTACATAAGAAAGCTGTAAGACACCAAAATTTTTAGAGGTTACTCTCACAGTATTGCAAAAATGATTTCAAATAAAAAAGGATCCGATAACTGGAAAAAAATACAGATTTTAAAAGTTGCAGATGATGAGAGCGTCTATTAAGTTTTAAGTCTATTAAAATTAGTAAAATTCTTCCAATTCTCAAACACATCTGAGTACCTAAGGAAGTGATGAGTCTGATATTGGAAGTAAGTTTTGAACCACACTATATACTATGACTGAATGTCCTTTGCGGGTGGGGGGGTGGGGAATATGTTCCTAGCCCGGGGCAAATTACCTTGAAGCTGAAATCAGTCAAAGGGAGAAATAGAGTGGGAGAAACCCATTTATTGCTCAAAAACAGTCCTTTACTGCTCACCCAGCTGCAGAGGACCCCACCAACCCTCTCTGGTCCCGGTCAGCACTTGCTCCCCACCCCCCTTGGAAACACCTATTGATATGGAGATGCACTAAGGTCAAGAGAGAGATTCCGGATATATTGCAGTTTTACCCACACTGAATAAAGAAGTCATGGCATTTAATTAAATTATTTAAGTTGTTTTTCCCTGGGGTATGCTATGGCTTCAAAGAAATTCTAGTTATAAAAACCAGTATCTATGATTCTTTCTGATCTGGAGAATGTGAATGCTCCACTAAACGCAGATCTGAAAGAACCTAGATTATCTTCTGAATTTCAGCCATGCCCATAAACACCTAGCATGCATGACATTTGATACTACTCCACAGAAGGACACAGGTGTGAGTGACTACAGTGGCAAGCATTTGGAGCACAATTTGAAAAATACAATTACTGAATATCAACATTTTAGAAACAATTTATATTAAGATTATAGTTGCATCAAGTCATCTGAAAAAGAAAGAACACAAGTAAACATATTGATGATGTATAAGGTCATCATATTAAAGTTTATTTCTTCTCTAGAGAAAATTTCAAGTATATTGAAAAACAGAGTGTGACATTTCAAGAAAATGGATTTTTCAACATAATCCTCCTTATTCAAAAATCAAACCCAAACCCCAAAACAATACTAGGCTCCTCTTTGCAGAATCTGCTGAATAAGTGAGATAGAAAAGTACTACACAATTCAAATTGACTCATCTAAGTAAATTCCCTTTAAATGTAGATTTAAATACACATGATGGAATGATTATAATTGTAAATATGCAATCAGCATAAACATGGTATTATTAGCATAGTGAATTGACATAATTATCTCTTTTGAAAAATATCAGTTATTGATACACTAAACATTTACACTTAATTTTTATTGATATTTCTATTGAAATTGTTAATTTCACTTAATAATATTCCTCCTATTGCTTTGAAAAAGAACAAATTCATAATAAAAACAAATAAGCAATGTAGGTGTGGAATATATTCAACCAAAAATGGGAAAGGAATATATTCAACCAAAAATGGGAAATGTAAGGTGGGAATACTTGTTCTCTCATCCAATCTCCCAGGCTTCTCCTCGGTCAAGCCCTCTCTATGACACAAACAGGAAACACTCAACTCTACCCTTTAATAGCTAAAACACTTTAAAGACAAAATCTATAAATGGAAAAATTAACTTAGTAAATACTTGAATATATTCCTCTAAAAAATTCAAGCAGTCAGGGTAAATAAAACTGTTTTTTTTTACAGCTACACCCTTTAAAATAAAATCTGTTATCTGAAGAACAAAACAAAAAATCTAAATTTCATTTTCAATGACAAAATTTATTTGATCTCTTTTAAAGACTGGTCCTCCCCAAGGAAGACAACACCAAGACACATAATTATTAAGATGGCAAAGATCAAAGATAAAGACAGGGTATTAAAGGCAGCTAGAGAGAGAAAAAAGATCACCTACAAAGGAAAAATCATCAGACTATCATCAGACTTCTCAGCAGAAACCTTACAGGCCAGAAGAGAATGGCATGATATATTTAACGTAATGAAACAGAAAGGCCTCGAACCAAGAATATTGTATCCAGCACGATTATCATTTAAATATGATGGAGGGATTAAACAATTTCCAGATAAACGAAAGTTAAGAGAGTTTGTCTCTCATAAACCACCACTACAGGATATCTTAAATGGACTGCTCTAGAGGGAAGCACACCCAAGGCTAAAAAGATGTCACCAGAGAAAAAAAAATCATAGCAAAGAAAGCAGACCATCCAAATACCAACTAAAGGCAAAGAATAAAACACCTATTATAGAAAGAATGGAGGAGGAGGAATAAGAAGGGAGAGAAAGAAAGAAACATCAGACTGTGATTACAATAACTTAACAAGAAAGTTAAGTTAGATTGTTAGATAGTAAAGAAGCAACTCTTGAACCCTTGGTAACCACGAATCTAAAGCCAGCAATGGCAATAAGTACATACCTATCAATAATCACCCTAAATGTAAATGGACTGAATGCACCAATCAAAAGACACAGAGTAACAGAATGGATAAAAAAGCAAGACCCATCTATATGCTGCTTACAAGAGACTCACCTCAAACCCAAAGATATACACAGACTAAAAGTGAAGGATGGAAAAAGATATTTCATGCAAACAACAAGGAGAAAAAAGCAGGTGTTGCAGTACTTGTATCAGACAAAAATAGACTTCAAAACGAAGAAAGTAGCAAGAGATAAAGAAGGACATTACATAATGATAAAGGGGTCAGTCCAACAAGAAGATATAACCATTATAAATATATATGCACCCAACACAGGAGCGCCAGCATATGAGACAAATACTAACAGAATTAAAGGAGGAAATAGACAGCAATGCATTCATCTTAGGAGACTTCAACACACCACTCACTCCAGAGGACAGATCAACCAGACAGAAAATAAGTAAAGACACAGAGGCACTGAACACACTAGAACAGATGGACCTAACAGACATCTACAGAACTCTACACCCAAAAGCAAAAGGATACACATTCTTCTCAAGTGCACATGGAAGATTTTCCAGAATAGACCACATACTAGGCCACAAAAAGAACCTCAGTAATTTCAAAAATATTGAAATCCTACCAACCAACTTCTCAGATCACCAAGGTATAAACTAGAAATAAATTTTAGAAAGAAATCAAAAAGGCTCACAAATACATGGAGACTTAACAACACTCTCCTAATTAATCAATGGGTTAACGACCAAATCAAAACAGAAATCAAAGAATATATGGAGACTAATGACAACAACAACAAAAAGCCACAACTTCTGTGGGACGCAGCAAAGGCAGTTCTAAGAGGAAAGTATATTGCAATCCAGGCCTATTTAAAGAAGGAAGAACATTCCCAAATGAATAGTCTAAAGACACAATTACTGAAATTGGAAAAAGAAGAATGAGGCCCAAAGTCACCAGAAGGAGGGACATAATAAAGATCAGAGAAGAAATAAATAAAATTGAGAAGAATAAAACAATAGAAAAAATCAATGAAACCAAGAGCTGGTTCTTTGAAAAAATAAACAAAATAGATAAACGCCTAGCCAGACTCATCAAGAGAAAAAGAGAATCTACACACATAAACAGAATCAGAAATGAGAAAGGAAAAATCACGACAGACCCCACAGAAATACAAAGAATCATAAGAGAATATTATGAGAATCTATATGCTAACAAGCTGGAAAACATAGAAGAAATGGACAACTTCTTAGAAAAATACAACCTTCCAAGACCGACCAAGCAAGAAACAGAAAAACTAAACAGACCAATCACCAGCCACAAAATCGAATTGGTAATCAAAAAACTACCCAAGAACAAAACCCCTGGGCCTGATGGATTCACCTCTGAATTCTACCAGACATATAGAGAAGAAATAACACCGATTCTCCTTAAAGTTTTCCAAAAAATAGAAGAGGAGGGAATACTTCCAAACTCATTCTATGAAGCCAGCATCACTCTAATATCAAAACCGGGTAAAGACCTCACCAGAAAAGAAAATTACAGACCAATATCCCTGATGAACGTAGATGCAAAAATACTCAACAAAATATTAGCAAATCGAATTCAAAAATACATCAAGAGGATCATACACCACGATCAAGTGAGATTCATTCCAGGGATGCAAGGATGGTACAACATTCGAAAATCCATCAACATCATCCACCACATCAACAAAAAGAAGAACAAAAACCACATGATCATCTCCATAGATGCTGAAAAAGCATTTGACAAAATTCAGCATCCATTCCTGATTAAAACTCTCAACAAAATGGGTATAGACGGCAAGTACCTCAACATCATAAAGGCTACATATGACAAACCCACAGCTAACATCATACTTAACGGCGAGACGCTGAAAGCTTTTCATCTAAGATCGGGAACAAGACAGGGATGCCCACTCTCTCCACTGTTATTCAACATAGTACTGGAGGTCCTAGCCACAGCAATCAGACAAAACAAAGAAATACAAGGCATCCAGATTGGTAAAGAAGAAGTCAAATTGTCACTATTGCAGATGACATAATATTGTACATAAAAAACCCTAAAGACTCCACTCCAAAACTACTAGAACTAATATCTGAATTCAGCAAAGTTGCAGGATACAAAATTAACACACAGAAATCTGTTGCTTTCCTATACACTAATGATGAACTAACAGAAAGAGAAATCAGAAAAACAATTCCATTCACAATTGCATCAAAAAGAATAAAATACCTAGGAATAAACCTAACGAAGGAAGTGAAAGACCTGTACTCTGAAAACTACAAGACACTCCTAAGAGAAATTAAAGAGGACACTAACAAATGGAAATGCATCCCATGCTCTTGGCTAGGAAGAATAAATATTGTCAAAATGGCTATACTACCTAAAGCAATCTACAGATTCAATGCAATCCCTATCAAACTACCAACAGCTTTCTTCAATGAACTGGAACAAATAATTCAAAAATTCATATGGAACCACAAAAGACCCCGAATAGCCAAAGCAATCCTGAGAAGGAGGAATAAAACAGGGGGAATTACACTCCCTGACTTCAAGCTCTACTACAAAGCCACAGTAATCAAGACAATTTGGTATTGGCACAAAAACAGACCCACAGACCAGTGGAACAGAATAGAAAATCCAAACATTAACCCAAACATATACAGTCAATTAATATTTGATAAAAGTGCCTTGGATATACAATGGGGAGATGACAGCCTCTTCAGCAGCTGGTGTTGGAAAAACTGGACAGCTACATGTAAGAGAATGAAACTGGACTACTGTCTAGCCCCATACACAAAGGTAAACTCAAGGTGGATCAAAGACCTGAATGTAAGTCATGAAACCATAAAACTCTTAGAAAAAAACATAGGCAAAAATCTCTTGGACATAAACATGAGCAACTTCTTCATGAACATATCTCCCCAGGCAAGGGAAACAAAAGAAAAAATGAACAAGTGGGACTATATCAAGCTGAAAAGCTTCTGTACAGCAAAGGACACCATCAGTAGAACAAAAAGACATCCTACAGTATGGGAGAATATATTCATAAAAAACGTATCTGATAAAGGTTGACATCCAAAATATATAAAGAACTCATGCACCTTAACAAACAGAAAGCAAATAATAATTCAATTAAGAAATGGGCAGAGGACATGAATAGACACTTCTCTAAAGAAGAAATTCAGATGGCCAACAGGCACATGAAAAGATGCTCCACATCGCTAATCATCAGAGAAATGCAGATTAAAACCACAATGAGATATCACCTCACACCAGTGAGGATGGCCAACATCCAAAACACAAACAACAACAAATGTTGGCGAGGATGTGGAGAAAAGGCAACCCTCCTACACTGCTGGTGGGACTGCAAATTCGTTCAACCATTGTGGAAAGCTGTGTGGAGGTTCCTCAAAAGACTCAAAATAGAAATACCTTTTGACCCAGGAATTCCACTCCTAGGAATTTACCCTAAGAATGCAGCAGCCCAATTTGAAAAGGACAGATGCACCCCTATGTTTATTGCAGCACTATTTACAATAGCCAAGAAATGGAAGCAACCTAAGTGTCCATCAGTAGATGAATGGATAAAGAAGATGTGGTACATATACACAATGGAATATTATTCAGCCATAAGAAGAAAACAAATCCTACCATTTGCAACAACATGGATGGAGCTAGAGGGTATTATGCTCAGTGAAATAAGCCAAACCGAAAAAGACAAGTATCAAATGATTTCACTCATATGTGGAGTATAAGAACAAAGAATAAAACTGAAGGAACAAAACAGCAGCAGACTCACAGAACCCAAGAACGGACTAATAGTTACCAAAGGGAAAGGGACTGGGGAAAATGGGCGGGAGGGATAAGAGGGAAAAGGGGCATTACGATTAGCAGATGTAATGTTGGGGGGGCACGGGGAGGGCAGTACAACTCAGAGAAGACAAGTAGTGATTCTGTAACATCTCACTACGCTGATGGACAGTGACTGTAATGGGTTGGTGGGGGGGACCTGATGAAGGGGTAGTTTAATAATCGTAATATTGCACATGTAATTGTAAATTAATGATAATAAAATAAATTATATTTAAAAAAAAAAGTATAGAGAAGAAAAAAAAAAGAATGGTCCTCTCTTTATGAACCCAAATTTTAAGCCAAAGGTATAATAATTAAACATATTAAAGCTGAAATGCATAAGCCCAATCTTTTCTCAAAGAACATTTTTTGAGAAACATATATGAGGATTTTGTTAGGCATTTCCCTAGATTACTTTATTTATTTATTAAGGGAATGTAGTTGATATACAATTTTGTAGTGATTTCAGATGTACAAAATAGTGATTTGATAATTATATACATTACTGAATGCCCAGCACAGTAAGTGTAATTACCCCTGCTACCGTACCAAGATATTATAATAATATTGGTTATATTGTCTATGCTGTACTTCCATTCCTATGATTAATTTTTTTCATAATTTGAATTTTGTACCTCTTTATCCCCTTCACCTATATCACCTCTTCCCCCACCCCCCCTATGATCTGTTGCAGGATTTCTGAGACTGTTTCTTTTTAGTTTGTTTGTTTTGCAATTTAGATTCACATATAAGTGAAATAATATAGTATTTGTCTTTATCTGACTTATTTCACTTAGCACAATACCATCTATGTCCACCTATTTGTCACAAATGACAAGGTTTCCTTCCTTTTTATGGCTGAGTAATATTCCATTGTGTATATGCACCACCTCTTCTTTATCCATTCATCTATCAATGGATACTTTGGTTGCTTCCATATCTTGGTTATTGTACATAATGCTGTAATAAACATAGGTGTGCATATATCTTTTTGAATTAAGTGATTTTGATTTCTTCCGATTAATTCCTAGAAGTAGAATTACTGGGTCATATGGTATTTCTGTTTTTAGTTTCTTGAGAAATCACCATACTGCTTTCCACGGTTGGACTAATTGTTATAAATTGTAATAAACTTTCTAGACCAATTCACATTCCCATCAACAGTGTAGGAGGGCTCCATTTTTTCCACAACCTTGTCAATACTTGTTATTTCTTGTTTTTTGGATAGTGGCCATCTTGTATGAAGTGATATCTCATTGAGGTTTTGATTTGCATTTCCTTCATGATTAGTAATGCTGAGCATCTTTTCATGTGCCTGTTGGCGATCTGTATATCTTCTTTGGAATTTCTATTCACTTCCCTCTGCCCATTTTAAATTAAATTTTTATATATTTTGGATAGTAGCTCCTTATCAGATATATCATTTGTAAATATATTATGCCATACATTATGTTGCCTTTTCATTTTGTTGGTTTCCTTTGCTGTGCAGAGGTTTCTTTTAGATTATCTTATTTAAGCCTCTTAACTCCTGTAGGGTACATGCTATTAGTCATCCCAACTTAAAAATCAGACACTAAAACTTTTAGTGATTAGATAAAATGCTAAGACACATGGATTTGTACATGGTGGAGAATGTGGGATCAAAACAGTGTTTTTCTTTTCTTTTCCTCCTTTTTCCAAGTACCAACCTGGGATCTTGCCCTATGGAAAAATTTTGGACTAAGTACAAAACATTAGATTAGCATTTAAAAATTGCACATTTTTGTTGAGGATGGACTTATTTTTTATTGTTTTGTGGAAGATTCCTATAAATCATTGATACTTGAAATGCTGATTTAACATCATAATCATTTCCCTGCCCCTAAGAAACTTCTTCACAACTGAGTTAATTCATCTTTGTTTAGTTATGTTTTTATAGGTTAAATGGCTGCTTTTACTTGACAAATTAAACACTTCAGAATTTATTATTGGGTCTTGGTTTTAATGGTGTGATTTCATTGCAGTTCTCTCAGTGCTCACAAAAAGGATAAATAATTTTAGGTTTGAAACAAGGTTGAGAAGTTAAAAACGTTCATATAATCAAGTAAAACATTTAGTAAGTAAATATTCTTAAAGTGAACAGTCACATTTT
Source organism: Smutsia gigantea (assembly GCA_032199065.1). NCBI lineage: Eukaryota > Metazoa > Chordata > Mammalia > Pholidota > Manidae > Smutsia > Smutsia gigantea. The sequence continues at coordinate 581,995 of JAVSCE010014707.1, read as the reverse complement.
ATGGCTTTTCTTTATGAAAGAATTTTGAATATAGAATTAGAATTGGAAATTAGAATTTATTTTTATATTATATAATATTTTATTGTCTCTGTTTCAACTGTCTTAAAATAATGCTTATGCTTTAAAAATGGTGAAAACTAACTGTGAAGTAAATTTTTCTAAAGAGAAATAAATAAGAACATCAATGTTCACATAAACAGACCAAAATGACAAACAAATGTTACATATAAATTAATGTAAGGTGGCTTATATGCATATGATGAATTAAGATAATTCATTAGGCATCACGAGTTTTAATCACATTTAATTCAACCTGTGCTTGGACATATACTTAGGACTAAGAGGTGAGGATAGTGAGAATGAAAAAGCATTTTCTGAAGTACGAACCTATGGATTACAACTCTCTTAATAAACCTCCTCTGTCCTCCACCAATTCTAAGTGGTCAATAAGTTTAGGAAATACTCAAATAAAAATTATTCTGTGATGATCATGATACCATAAGCATATCAGTGGTTCTGGAAATCCTTATAGTTTTTTTTTTATTCTGTTTAACTTATTCAAAGTACAATATTTTTCTATAGAATTTTCTCTACTTGCATTCTTAAATTTGAATCAATATTCTTTGTAAAAGCCTCTTTTGAAATATTGCTATGGAATATATACAAATTAGCAGTAGAAATAAACCATTCATATAATTAACAAGTATTTGTTATGTGCCAAGATAATGTACTGAATAACTAGCTCCTGTACCATGCAAAAACCAATCCTGAGAAGGACTTTATTGCTATTTCTGTTTCTAGAAAAAGTAAATAAGTTTATGGAAATTAAAGTGACAGGCTCAAATTCACCAGTTATCTAGGAAAATAAGCATCTATTTTCTCCAAATGCTTAACCTGAAAGAGGAATGTAGATCTCTTTATAAAAATAAATATTTGAATTGCTAATACTTTTCATTGATTTGAAACCATTGGGTATGCATAAACCTGACACCATGTTAAAAAATCACCAACGATGAGGATTTCTATTAACGCTCCTTCCAAAAACAAGAAAAATTACTCTAAAAATTGACTTGGAAGTGTTACAGCAAACATTGTCACCTAGAAGATGTAAGCACAGTTCACAGACTAGATTCAAGATAGCGGCATGAGACGTGAGACAGAGAACTCCTCCCCAAACCACATATAATACAAAAATATAGTTAATACAACTAGTCCTGAAAAAGCAACAGGAAAGAAGGCTGCACCAGACTGCATACACTGGAGAACAGAGCAGACCTCACAAAACAGGGTAATGTACCAAAGCCTTGGTCCATCAGGACCCAAGCCCTTTCCCCACCCCAGCTCACTGAAGGGAGGAAGAGAAACAGAGTGGGGAGGGAGTGGAATCCTAGGACTGCTGAACACCTAGCCCTGGAGATCTGCTTTGTGAGCACAAACGTACATTGCATGGTGCTCTGGAGATTAGTGGAGCTGGAAATCTAAGACAGGCAGAATACTTGAAAGACTGAGATTCCTGCCATTTGTGGAAGACAGGGATTTACATGAGGCCACTCTGGGACAAAAGAAATGTGGGTGGTCTGAGAGGCTTCTTAACAACAAGAAGGCTGCTGAAGGGATGGGGTTTGCACACAGCTTGCTGCGCAGGAGAAGGCATAGGTGGACAAGGTTGTCAGGGCGTGCTCTGCCCAGCATGTTGGGAACTTTCAGGAGCTTCAGGCACTCCGTCACGCTGGCTGGTTACTCAGCTCTGAGGCCCCCCACTGTGATATGCAGCCTGTTGCCCCTTCCTGCTGGACTGCAAGCACTGGCTCGCAAACCAGTAGTCACTGGGCTGGCATCAGTCCAGCCAGTGGGAGAGCTCGCCTAAGACAGTTACAAACACAAAGCACAGAGGCTTACACCTGAGTACTGGGCCCACTGGCTCAGACACTGGAGACAGGCACTGAAGCTGGAAAGCAGGAAATAGCTCTTTTCTTCCCTCAGACACCAATGCTGCTCCCCTCCAACCCCTGACCTCACTGCAGGGGCTGAGCAGCTCCAGAGACTAGAGCTTCTGGGCACTAGATGGCACAACATAGAAATATAAAATGTCAAAGGAACCTGGTTCAGACCAAAATCTCACAAACCCCAGAAAAGGGGCCAAATGAAACTGAACTCACCAATCTTCCTGAAAAATAAAAATCATAAATAAACATGATCATGGAGGTACAAATTAATATTCAAGAACTCAGGGAAAAATTTAGAATGGAGATTCAATCATTAAGAAATTCCATATCTGGATTGCAACATACAATAGAGTGATTTAAAAGCAGATTAGAGGTAGTAGAAGAGACAGTAAATGGAATATAAATTAGAGAAAAGGAATACAAGGAAGCTGAGGCACCGAGAGAAAAAAGGATCTCTAAGAATGAAAGAATATTGAGAGAACTGTATGACCAATCCAAACGGAACAGTATTCACATTATGGGGGTACCAGAAGAAGAACAGAGAGAAAAAGGGATAGAAAATGTCATTAAGGAGGTAATTGCTGAAAGCTTCCCCAGTCTGGGAAAGGAGATAGTCTCCCAGTCCATGGAGGTGCACAGATCTCCCAACACAAGGGACCCAAGGAACACAACATCAAAACATATAACAATTAAAATGGTAAAGATCAAGGATAAAGACAGACTTTTAAAAGCAGCTAGAGAGAGAAAAAATATCATATACAAAGGAAAACTTATCAGGCTATCAACAGATTTCTCAACGGAAACCTACAGGCCAGAAAGTGGCATGATATATTTAATGCAATGAAAAAGAAGGGCCTCACACAAAGAATACTCCACCCTACAAGGGTTAAACAATTTTCAGATAAGCAAAAGCTGAGAGAATTTACCTCCCACAAACCACCTCTACAGTGCATTTTGGAGGGACTGCTATAGATGGAAGTGTTCCTAAGTTTAAATAGCTGTCACCAGGGGAAATTAAACCACAGCATAATAGAACAATTAATTACTAAGCAGATGCAAAATCAAATCAACTACCTCCAAAGTCAATCAAGGAATAGACAAAGAGTACAGAATATGATACTTAATATATAAAGAACGGAGGAGGAAGAAAAAGGAGGAAAAAAAAGAACCTTTAGGTTATGTTCGTAATAGCACACTAAGTAAGTTAAATTAGAATGTCAGTAAGGAAATTACCTTTAACCCTTTGATAACCACTAATCTAAATCCTGCAATGGTAATAAGTACATACCTATCGATAACCACCATATATGTAAATCGTCTGAATGCACCAATCAAAATACATAGAGTCACTGAATGGATAAAAAAACAAGACCCATCTATATGCTCCCTAAGAGACTCACTTCAAACCCAAAGACAAACACAGACTGAAAGTAAAGGGATGGAAAAAGATATTTCATGCAACTAGTAGGGAGAAAAATGCAGGAGTTGCAGTACTTGTATCAGACAATATAGACTTAAAAACAAAGAATGTAAAAAGAGACAAAGAAGGACATGACATAATGATTAAGGGGTCAATCCAACAAGAAGATATAACCATTATAAATATCTTTGTGCCCAACACAGGAGCACCTACATATGTGAAACAAATACTAACAGAATTAAAGGGGGAAATAGAATGCAATGCATTCATTTTAGGAGACTTCAACACACCACTCACTCCAAAGGACAGATCAACCCGAAAGAAAATAAGTAAGGAGACAGAGGCACTGAACAACATATTAGAACAGATGGACCTAATGGTCATCTACAGAACACTCCATCCAAAAGCAGCAGGACACACATTCTTCCAAAGTGCACATTGCACATTTTCAAGAATAGATCATATACTAGGTCACAAAAAGAGCCTCAGTAAATTCAAAAAGATTGAAATTGTACCAACCAGCTTCTCAGACTACAAAGGTATGAAACTAGAAATATGCAAAGAAAACAAAAAAGTCCATAAGCACATGGAAGCTTAATAACATACTCCTAAAATAATCAATGGATCAATTACTAAATGAAAACAGAGATCAAGCAATATATGGAGACAAAAGACAACAATAATTCAACACCACAAAATCTGTGGGATGCAGCAAAGGCCATGCTAAGAGGGAAGTATATTGCAATACAGACCTACCTCAGGAAAGAACAGTCCCAAATGAACAGTCTAAACTCACAATTAATGAAACTAGAAAAGGAAGAACAAATGAGGCCCAAAGTCAGTAGGAGGGACATAATAAAGATTAGAGCAGAAATAAATAACATCGAGAAGAAAAAAACAATAGAAAGAATCAATGAAAGCAAGAGCTGGTTCTTCGAGAAAATAATCAAAATAGATAAACCCCTAGCCAGACTAATCAAGAAATAAAGAGTCTACACACATCAATAGAATCAGAAATGAGGAAGGAAAAATCACTATGGACACCACAGAAATACAAAGAATTATTAGAAAATACTATGAAAAATTATGTGCTAACAAACTGGATAACCTAGAAGAAATGGACAACTTTCTAGAAAAATACAACCTTCCAAGGCTGACCCAGGAAGAAACTGAAAATCTGAATAGACCAATTACCAGCAAGGAAATTGAATTAGTAACAAAAAAACTACCTAAGAACAAAACACCTGGAGCAGATGGTTTCACTGCTGAATTTTATCAAACATTTAGTGAAGACCTGATACCCATACTCCTTAAAGTTTTACAAAAAGTACAAGAGGAGGGAATGCTCCCAAACTCATTCTATGAGGCCAGCACCACTCTAATACCAAACCCAGGCAAAGACACCACAAAAAAAGAAAATTACAGACCAATATCCCTGATGAACATAGATGCAAAAATACTCAACATAGTATTACAAAACCGAATTCAAAAATACATAAAAAAGGTTATCCATCATGATCAATTAGGATTTCTTCCAGGGATGCAAGGATGGTACAACATTCAAAAATCCATCAACATCACCCGCCATATCAACAAAAAGAATGAGAAAATCCACATGATCATCTCCATAGATGTTGAAAAAGCACTTGACAAAATTCAACATCCATTCATGATAAAAAAAACTCTCAACAAAATGAGTATAGAGGGCAAGTACCTCAACATAATAAAGGCCATATATGACAAACCCACAGTCAACATTATACTTAACAGTGAGAAGCTGAAAGCTTTTCCTTTATGATTGGGAACAAAACAAGATGCCCACTCTCCCCTATTTTACTTAACATAGTTCTGGAGGTCCTAGCCAAGGCATTCAGAAAAAACAAAGAAATAAAAGGCATCCCGATAGGCAAGGAAGAACTCAAACTGTCCTTGTTTGCAGATAACATGATATTGTACATAAAAAACCCCTAAAGAATCCACTCAAAAACTACTGGAACTAATATATGAATTCAGCCAAGTTGCAGGATACAAAATTAATACACAGAAATCTGTTGCATTCCTATACACAAACGATGAACTAGCAGAAAGAGAAATCCAGAAAACAATTTCATTAACAATTGCATCAAAAAGAATAAAATATCTAGGAATAAACCTAACCAAGGAAGTGAAAGACTTATACTCTGAAAACTACAAGACACTCATGATAGAAATTAAAGAAGATACTAATAAATGGAAACGCATCCCGTGCTCATGGATAGGAAGAATTAATATTGTCAAAATGGCCATCCTGCCTAAAGCAATCTACAGATTCAATGTGATCCCTATCAAAATACCAACAGCATTCTTCAACAAACTAGAGAAAATAATTCTAAAATTCATATGGAACCACAAAAGACCCCGAATAGCCAAAGCAATCCTGAGAAGGAAGAATAAAGCTGGGGGAATTAGGCTTCCCGACTTCAAGCTCTACTACAAAGCCACAGTAATCAAGACAATTTGGTACTAGCACAAGAATAGACCCATAGACACTGGAATGAACTAAAGAGCCCAAATATAAAACCAAGCATATATGGTCAATAGATATACAATAAAGGAGCCATGGACACACAATGGGTAAATGACAGCCTCTTCAGCAGCCTGTGCTGGCAAAACTGGACAGCTACATGCAAGAGAATGAAACTGGATTATTGTCTATCCCCATACACAAAAGTAAATTCAAAATTGATCAAAGACCTGAATGTAAGTCATGAAATCATAAAACTCTTAGAAGAAAACATAGGCAAATATCTCTTGAAAATAAACATAAGCAACTTTTTCCTGAACACATCTCCTCGGACAAGGGAAACAAAATAAAAAATTAATAAACGGGACTACATCATGCTAAAAATCTTCTGTACAGCAAAGGACACCATCAGCAGAACATAAAGGCATCCTACAGTATGGGAGAATATATTTGTAAATGACATATCCTACAAGGTTAACTCCAAAATACAAAAAGAACTCACACACCTCAACACCCATAAAGCAAATAACCCGAATAAAAAATGGGCAGAGGATATGAACAGACACTTCTCCAAAGAAGAAATTCAGATGGCCAACAGGCACATGAAATGATGCTCCACATTGGTAATTATCAGGGAAATTAAAATTAAAATCACAATGAGATATCTCCTCACACCAGTTAGGATGGCCAACATAGAAAAGAATAGGAACAACAAATGCTGGCGAGGATGCAGAGAAAGGGGAACCCTCCTACACTGCTGGTGGGAATGTAAGCTAGTTCAACCATTGTGGAAAGCAGTATGGAGGTTCCTCAAAAAACTAAGAATAGAAATACACTTTGACCCTTTGTCCCAGGAATTCCATGCCTTGGAATTTACCCTAAGAATGCAGGAGCCCAGTTTCAAAAAGACATATTCACCTCTATGTTTATCACAGCACTATTTACAATAGCCAAGAAATGGAAGCAACGTAAATGTCCATCAGTAGATGACTGGATAAAGAAGATGTAGTACATATACACAATGGAATATTATTCAGCCATAAGAAGGAAATAAATCATACCATTTGGAACAAAATGGATGGAGCTAGAGGGTATTATGCTCAGTGAAATAAGCCAGGCAGATAAAGACATGTACCAAATGATTTCACTCGTCTATGGAGCTTAAGAACAAAACTAAAACTGAAGGAACAAAACAACAGCAGACTTACAGAACCCAAGAATGGACTAACAGTTGCTAAAGGGAAAAGGACAGGGGTGGTGGTGGGTGGGAAACTAAGGATAAGGGGAATAAGGGGCATTACAATTAGCACACATAATGTAGGGGAGGGGCATGGGGAAGGCAGTATAGCAGAGAGAAGACAAGTAGTGACTCTATAGCATCTTACTATGCTGATAGACTGTGTCTGTAACGGGGTATGTGGTGGGGACTTGATAATGGGGGAATCTAGTAACCACAATGTTGTTCATGTAATTGTATATTAATGTCACCAAAATTTTTTTAAAAGCACAGTACTGTATTTCAAATGATTTAGGATGATAAATTCCTAAGGATAATCCCAATTACAGCACAAATAACTATGATAAACATCGTTTACTTGTCTTTACAGCATAAATCACATTAGTAAAGGATCACCTTCCTTGTAACTGTTACTGTTTAAGTGATTAAGCCAGTGTGTTGATACCTTCTTCATGATGTCTATCAATTCTGTTTCATCCTTCCCATTCTCCTTGCCGGCATCCCACTTATAAACCATAATATTGTAATTGACAATGATATATATCCTACTTACAGCCTCCATGTCTCAGCACATTTCTTGTAGATTAAAGCTTTAAAGAAATATGTCCTGAGCGGGATCTTTCCATTGGCGCTGTGCTGAGAATGGTCACGCTGTTTGCAGCTGTGGAAGCCTGGGACTCATGCTGACTCTTTTGCTGTTTTATTTGTGGGAGGCAGTGAAGAGAGTTGAATGCAGTCAACAGTCTCCGATACATGAAAGCCTGGTGGGTCTGGGACTAGGCTCAAGTAAACCCTGCACAGTCATGTGATCTTCCTTTTATGTCATGTTTATTCCAACTTTAGGATTCGTCTATCAAATCGTCATTTACATTGTAATAGTTCTGGAAAAGCAAGGGAAATGTCCATCATAAATATATAAATTGCATATAATAACAAATATGAATATCCCTAGTTATTAACATGGATACGTGCAAAAATTAGTGTGTATGAAGAAAAATTAGCTGTCATATATGGAGGTATGCTGATGCTACTTACAGTGAGTACACAGGAGAGTATTTAGTATCTCAGAGAGATTTTAAATCATTAAAACAAATGTTTTATACCTATCTCACATGAGATATGCAGGATTTTGAATTGGGTTCAAAGTGAATATTGTAATAAATGTAAGTAAGAAATAAAATTACATCTAATTTGCCTTTCATACTCATTGCATTTATAAATAAAACTTTATGTCAATTATTATGCAGATAAGAAGAAAGATTCCCAAAGATATCTCTTTAATATAAAATATTTAACATCCTTTCAGATGTGTCTTTGGAATTACTTCTTCATTAATTTCCTCTATTACAGTTATGCATCTTTCCATATCACAGTTATCAAAATATTTGTCCTTTTGGGTTCTTTCATATCTCTTGAAAATTCATTTACATACTAAAATTATTAGAGAATATTTAAGGAATAACTTTGAAATAGAAAATTTCTGTGCTTTCAAGGAGGAGAATAGTAACTAATGATGATCTGGGCATCTTAATGTGAAAGGAATAGGCAGAGGTGGTCTTACACCTCCATAGGAATATTCTTCAACTTTTGCCGACAATTACATAGGCTGTAATGACAATTTAAAATATTAATGGGGCAATATATTAACATAAAGTCATATTAAAGTGACTTCTAGATGGAAATGAAAATTAACTCTACAATTTAGAATGTGATATGTTTTCCAGTCAGCATCTAATTAAAAATACATATACCTATTGGGACAGTAAGAAGTGTCTGTTACTAGTGAACAGAATTCTTTAGGTATCCAAGTGTGGCTGAGACACAATTAAGTAAAAGCAACCTTCCCGTTGATGGAAAAGTGATCACAAAGCACAATGGACCTGCCTTTTTCCCCTCTTCAGCCACAGATAAATCACAAAACAAAACAAAACAAACCTTAAAGGATGCAGGAACCTACAAGCACTGCAAACAAAAGAAGAGAGCCAAAAGCTCGAGACAGAAAAACAGAATTTTAAAGATGAAAATAAATAAAATGAAGTGTATTAATTTTCTTATTTCAGTGGAAAAGGCTGAAACTCATAACTTCAGAAAGGAAACCAAAAAATATTTGCCTGAGAGCTCTAGAAGGTTTATAAAATTAGCACAGTCACAAACGTTAAGAGTTGGAATGGAATAACAAGGTTGAGATTATAATTCCTTGAAAGTATTGCACCAGTAGCATTTAGAAACCCAGATCCTTTTCCTCCAAATCTACAGTGCCGTTAGAATACTGTCTTCCCTAAGAGAAGAAGAGTGATTTTATTTTTCCTTAAAGTTGTTAGAGAAAAGGAACACCATGTTTGGAGACACAAAGCACATTCGGAACTAGAAAAGCTTTATCTTTTACTAAAACCAATAAATGAAAGCTTTCTTATAATAAATTATGATTTCCACACCCTCCCCTTTCTTAGTTATCAGAACACAAAGTCAACACTTAGCTCAACTGCTATTTACATTGTAGGCTTGTGCCTTGCTGAGTTTTCGGTGTGGTTGTAAACCAAGTTTGTACCCTTATTACCTGACAGTAAACCAAGCTTATATACTTATTACCAAAGTGGAGATTGAAGATTTTTTCATGAAACTGATTATCATACAAAGAATTTCACCAGTTAATAAGACTTGCTCCTGCATACAACCTCCAAGTAACTTTTTCATTCTTAAATATAAATAGATCATCAAAAGAGTAAAGGAGCAACCAAAGACTGGGCGCCCTAGTCACTGGTGTGTAGACCTAAGGTCTTCTGGAAGGCAACATTCAACAGGTGAAAGATGACTTAGCCATAGAATAAAGTCCTTTTCAGACATGCAAGGTCTCTGGTAACTGGAAGTTTGTGTGCTCTGCACAAATGACAACTATGTGATAAATGAGACGAGACTCAACAGTGGAAATATATGGAGCTAATTCAGAAGATAATGATAAAGGGAAAGATCAGGAAAATAGCTAGAAGCAGGATTAGAAATGATACACTCAAGATTGGAAAAGGAAGACGTTGGTTCTAATCCTACAGCTGCAAGGAAATGAATTCTGCCAGCACCCTTGGAGATCTAAGAAGCAGATCCTTTCCTAGTCAAGCTTTAGATGAGAGCCCACAACAGTCCAACATCTTGATTACAGCCTTGTGCTACTCTAAGCAGATGACCCACCTAACCCAAATCCAGACTTCTGACTAATAGAACCTATGAAATAATAAATGTATATTGTTTTAGACTGCCTAATCTGTGTGCATTTGTTATGCAACATAGAAAACTAATAAAACACATAACTCTCAGAGTTTGTTTCCAGTTAGAAATAATTGTTGGCCTATTTCAATTTTCTCTTTTTTATCTCATAATATGATTCTCTTTCACGTGGCAGATTTGGTCAACCAAGATGGACAAATAGACTACAGTGCTATTGTTACAGGCTTTCCTAAGATAATATGCATGAACATATAAACAATTGTTATTTTTTTAATTTCAGGACATTTTAAAGCCTAGGACACACTAATATGCATAGTATTCTCCAAAAGGGAGGCATATAATATATCCAGTACTTTGTGAAAATATCTGATCAAGATGTCCCTCAAAGCATTTATGAGCAGCTAATAGGATAGTGTGCTGCTTGGAGCAGTTTAGGAAATATAGACCCAGACTTTCTGTTGGTCGTTATATTAAAGCAAGTGAATGTTGTGTATGTGATTTACAGTTATGATCATATCAAAAATATTAACTGAAATGGCTTCTGCAAAATATAATTTCTTTGGCGAATACATCCAATTTTTCTACTTTGACTTTCCTTTTGAAGATAAAGTCTTTATCTTTCTCTAAAGTCATGATAAGAGATATTCAGTCATTGAATAGAGCTTTCAACAGAAGTTTTGAAATGAAACTCAGAAGTTTAGTGTAGTCACGGATATTGTAGGATTCCTGAGTCAGGGTCATAGGAAAAAATTGTAACAAGAAAAAAAGCTTGGACTTAATGAGTCACAGTGCATTGTGAGTTCAGACCGTTTGACAGCCAAGTGATCTAAGTCAGCCTGAGTTCTGTAACTATCACTTATAAAATGAAATAACATACTGCTAGATGTTGTATGGACAGTAAAGGGATATAATTGCTGATCGCTATTGTTCCGACTGCTTGGATAATGCTGGACGAGAGACTCTCCATGCCAAAAGAACTTCTTGGACTGTCATCGGTTAGCTTTAGATATTAAAAACCTTCTTTATAATGGATCAAGGATGACTTGCTTATCACTTTAACTCATTGTATGGTATTTGTGCAGAATCATACAAAATGAGTCTTTTAGATTGTCTAGATCCCTTTAAAAAGAAAGCTAAGATCCAGAGAGATTCAGAGCAGCTCTAAAAACATAAAGTGGATGGTCATGGTGGGCAGTAAAGCGGGCAGTAAATATACCCAGCTGCGTGTAGGCTGTCTGAACAAGCTCTGCATCATAAACGTATGTCTGTGTGTGGTGTGTACTATGTATCATATGTGTGATGGTAAATGTTAAACTGTTTGCAATATATATAATTAAATCTGAAGTTATCTACAAATTGTACAAAACCCGACTAACTGAACAATACAAAAAGTTATTTCAGTTTTTCCCTTTCATTCTGTTTGACTATAAAATCTTATTTTTCATAAGTTTCTGATTTTGTTATATTTATATTCCTAAATCTGTTTCTTTTTACAAACGGGTTTGATATTTTACTAACTAGAAACAGAGATAATTTACTGGAAAAAAATCAAATATATATTGTACATTCATAATATTAAAATGAAAAGTCTCTTGCTTCCTACAATTTAAGATATTTCATAGTACCATGAATAACTATTTGTAAGTAACTGTGCTCAAAAAAGAAAAGAATTATATTCACATTCATATAATTTATAGTCAGGAAAACTTCAGCTTAAGTAATAAGATTTACTGGGCCAAATAAATAATGATGGATATTAAGATGAACATGAAGGAAATGAATGGTTTTTTATATGAGAACATTAAACTCAGAGCACTGGTGTGTTGAGGAAAAGATTAGGGAAAAAAGTCACAGTGGGAGGCACCTTGAAAATGTGTTTCTTTGCTGAAATATGTGCCAATACAATATTCAAAGTTGACGCTCCCAAACACGGCGGCTCTGTTCACTTCTCTGCACTAAACAGCACACACGTGACCGTGTGAGCGTCTGGGAACCAGAAGGAGCATGAAGATTGACGCAGGGAGACTCGAGCAGGGAACCTGAATGGCTTATGTACTGCAAACAAAAACCAATAGTATAAGATGCTGAAAGGGAACCAGTAATTCATTTTTTTAATGCCTCAGTACACTTGTTGATTTCTCAAGTTCTTTCACTTTTTAAAACAGATATGTAAAAGTGCAAATATAAAATACAAGAAAACAGAAATATACCACATTAAAAATTTGTTATCAACAGAAATTAACAAAATTATGTGTATGTGGCTTTTTTTTTAGTACTTAACATGTCCTCCAAAAAAAATTTAAAGTGTTCTACACATTTATAATGAACACATATTTAGAGGAACAAGATGCTTCTTTTCAATTGCTTAGAGATCAGTAATCTTTACTGTAGTACATACACATTTGTACATAATAAAATGCTAAGAGTCTCTCAAACTACTTTCACTAAGTAAAAATTAAAGCAGGAGATAGTAACTAGATGAATGCTCAATATACACGGACATTACCCATTTTAATTGTATAAGATTTGGATGAAAGAACAAAATAAGCAATAGTTTGAGGCAGTTTTTGCCTATACTTGGTTCAAAGTTTTATGTGAAAAAAATGTTTTTTAAAAGTACCGAGTAATCCCATCCCCCTCAACACACAGACACAGAAACACTGCAACATCGCGGCCAGAGTGCAATATTCTATATTTTGGGAAGAAGTGTGAAGTTATTTGTAGAGGGAAGATAGTTCTATGTTTTCATTTATTGTGGCTATTATGTTGTTTTTGTTACAATGCTTTTTTTTCCTTGATTCTTAATAAAAACAGGTTCACATCTTGGGGGAGGGTTATTATTTTCTAATTAAATCACTCAGTCATTGTTCATTTATTAGCTTGCATTGTCCTGTGAAGAAAATTGTCCTTTCAGGAATTGGTGATAAACTAAAGTTTATCCTATAAAAAATGTAAATATCTAATCCCTTTCCTTTAATTATCTTCTTTTCAGGGTGGAGTTGGCATAACAATCAATATTAGCAGCAAATGAGCTTTCTTTCACCTTTCTCCCTTCCTCCTGCCTTCTCTTCTTCTTCCTTCTCCCTCCCTTCCTTTTTTTATTTCTTTAATTTACCTCTCACTTTGCTATTTTGTGTATTACCACACACTCAGGATTTTTATAAATTCAACATTTTACATTCAATTGCAGTCGTTTCTCTTTTTGCTACTCACAGTGTCTATGAAGAACTTTTAAAACTCATCAACAAAAAGAAAGAGACCCAATAAAAACATGGGCAAAGTGCTTGAATAGCTATTTCTCCAAATAACATAAAATGACCAAAAAGCACGTGAAAATATGTTCAACACCATTTGTAATTAGGGAAATACAAATCAAAGCCACAAGGAACACTTCACACCACTAGAATGGCTATAGTAAAATTAGATTCATAAAACATGATAATGGGAAGTGTTGGTAAGGAAATGGAGAAATCTAAACCCTCATTTGACATTGCTTGGGAGAATGTCAAATGGTTGAGCTGCAGTGGAAAACAGTTTGGCAGTTCCTCAAAAAGATTGAATATGGAATTATCATATTACCCTGCAATTACACTTTTAGGTATATACCAAAAAGAATTAAAGACAGCTACTCCAGCAAGTGCATGTGTTTGCCTGCTCATAGCATGGACATGCCCACTAAGTGGGAACAACCTGAAGGCCCATCAGCAGGTAAATGAATTAAAAAGTTTTGGATACTTTTTAGAGAACTTCCAGATACAATGGAATGTTATTAAAACAAAAAAGGGTGAGGTACTGACGCATGCTGTAGCATGGATAAACCTCAAAACATGAAGTGAAAGAAACCAGCTGCTATTTTTCCTTTCACTTCTGTCAATTTTTGCTACATATATTTTGAGGCTCTATTGTCAGGAACATATCCATTTAAGATTGTTAGGCCCTCTAGAAGAATTGGCTATTTTGTCATAATATAATGTCCTCTTAAGGGCAATGCTTTTTGTTTGTTTTTATCCATTCTGTGAATCTTTGTCTTTTAATTTATGTTTATGCTATATACATTTAATGCATTTATTGACATCTTTGGATTTAGATCTGTTTTATTATTTGTCTTTTGTTTATTTCCTCTATGTTTTATTCCTATATTTACTCTTTCCTGCTTTCTTTTTGGCTATTTGACATATTTTAGTAATCCATTTTATTTATTTTTGGCTACATCCTTCTGCATAATTTTTATTGCTTCCTTTAGATACCACAATATACAATAAACTTTCCATAGTCTACTTAAAATCAATATTTTATCATTTAAAATGAAATTTAGAAACTATACCACTGTATAGATTCCTTTAATCTGTTTTTATATTATAGTTACTTATATATTTAGCTATATACAATAAAAACCACATCAGTTATAAATTTTAATTGCAACAAACATAATTTTAAGATGTCTAGAATAAAATAGTCTCTCCTATTTTACCCACCCATATCGTTGCCATTTCTGTTGATCTTCTTTTACTGCTTCATGAAGTTCTTTCTGGTATCATTTAACTTCTTTCTCAACAACTTCCTTTAGCAATTTTTTACAATAGGTCTTCAACAAATTCTTTTAGTTTTCCTTCATCTAAGAATGTTTTTATTGCACCTTCCTTCCCAAAGGTTAATACCATTGAATATATAATTCTGCATAATAATTCGTTCTTTCTGTACATTAATAATTTTCCCCTTCCTCATGGCCTGCATGAATTCTGATGAAAATTCTAGTCAGTTGAATCACTGTTCTCCTACAAGTAATATTTCAATTTTCTCTGTCTGTTTTCAAGATTATTTTCCTCCTATTCAAACTGTTTGATTGTGATATGACTGGGCATTTTGTTTTGTTTTGTTTATCTTGTTTCAAGTTTTTTGTGGTCTTTGAGGTTCCTGGTATATGTTTTCCCAGCTCTTAGGAAGTTTTCATGCAGTATTTCTTGAAATACTGTGGGAGCCTTTCACCTCTCTTTGGAATTGGTAGACACGTATTTTAATTCTTTTGTTATATTTCCAGAGATTCCTGTTTATTTTTTCCAATCTGTGAACAATCTAGAGTGTTCACAATTGCTTACTGAAACATTTTTTGAGAGCAGATTTACGATCTTAAAGTTAGTTAATTTTAGCATCTTTCCTTCTTGATTGTCTGGCCCCATACTAGTTGAGAGATTCCTGGTTTTTTATATACTAAATAATTTTGAACAGTATACTGGACTGTTGGAAATTATATTATGAGATCTCTGATCTTGTTTAAATCATATGGAAAATGTTAATATTTTTTCTTTGATCATGTAATTGACCTGGTTAGCTTCAGGCTGCATATTTCAACCCAACTTCTGTAGATAAGTTCAGTATCAGTTCACTTTTCAAGACTTTGCAGTGCTCTTTGGATCTGTGCCCGGTGTCTACTATGCAATGACTGTGAGACCTAACTAGTGGTCTCTACCAGTTTAGTTCCCGAAATCTTCAGCTTGCTGGTTAAAGTCTGATTCATATATGCATAGCTTGGAGATGACCTCCAAGATTTAAAAACAAATTACAGGATTGTATTACAAAACGCATGACCTCTGTGGTGTCCTGCTACCTCCAGCTCCCTTCTGTTCTTACAGCCTGAAAGCTGAATCTTAATTAGCCCACTTTGATGCACGTGTATGCAGCATAGCCTGCATTTAAGACTAAGTAGTGAGATACAGAAAGAAAAAAACATACAGGGATCTACCCCATTCTCATGGGATCAGTGGACCACTTGTCAGAGAAGGCTTTTCTCCCTCGGAGTTTTGGCTCCTATCGACTTCCACTGCACTGAAGCCTCTGCCAACATTGCCATGAAGATTGATCACTGCCGGGGAGTGAGAGATGACAAAGAGGGGAAAAAATGGAATTGGTGGTAGTCCTGTATTCTCTTCCTAGCCTACCTACCATTTCATCAGGCCTAGCAGGCTTCTCCCAGAGCCCTCTCTATCCAGTGACCACTTTCTCTTCTTTCTTGCTAAAAATGCCTTGATTTTGTTTAGGAGAGAAGTGGTGAGATCTTGATGCTAAGGAAGTTCAGTTGCTTATTGGCCCCCAAATTATCTTTGGTCTAAACACGTATGGGTTATTCTATTCCACTGGGAAGTATGAGGTAAAGAGATTTCTTCTGGCGGATTCTAGGAAAATTTTATTCCCTATTAATAAAAAGTAGCTAGAAGAATGCTATTTTTTTGTGGTGCCCTTTCTGTATACAGGAGTGTGCTCTGATGCCTCTCGGCAGCCACTAGGTGGCAGACAGGAGCTTTGGAAGCTGAGACTGCAGATGTGGAAGATGATGATAAGCAGCCCAGTTCTCATTAAAATCTAGGAGCCATTGAATGAAACCTCAATGTGGGGTTTTTTTTTAGAAAATTTGTTTAAAAAATACAAATATCCTTAAATTCTAAACTTGGTCAGGACTGTAGATGAAAGCCTTTCTAATTCCTATATCCAGGTCATGTAGTACTGATGAAAAGCACATAGTAAAGATAATTATAAGAATCAACTCTTATTTCAGTTCCTTGAGGCCTTTTGCTAAGTGCTTTAAATACATCAGCTCATTAAATCTTCAAAACAACATTCTGAGTTAGACATTAACGGCCAAAGAGGAAACTAAGATATAAAGATACGTAACTTGACAAAGATAGCATACCTGGGTGATAACTGAGTCAGCATTTAAACCCGGTTGGGTGGCCTTGGGAGTCTGGGATTTAATCTAAATTACTTGATTTCTTTAGCAAAAAGGAAAAAAAAAACCTCCGTGGAAAGTGCTTCCTCCAAACTTTTTGCTTCTAATAAAATCCATCAAATTTAGTATGAACACAACAGAGCAAATTACATGTATAATTTTTACTGACTGTCTACTATTTAATGCTCCACCACTAAAATTTAAATGGCCTTAAATTTCTAGAAAAACATATATTTTCTTCTTGTCTGATGTCAGTCCACATAATTGATGTCTTTTTCTCTAGTCCAGAAAAGACCGGAAGAAGAGAACCATGGCAAAGAATTGAGGAGTTTGAAGTAGGTCAGGGAGCGTCTAACGATTCTCTGCTTCTCATAAATATTTAAATATAAATGATCATGTGAGGCCCGGCCATGAATGGCGTGTGGGTTCCGCTGCAGGGCTGGCAGGCAGGCTGGAAGCTTAAAGTTTAGATATAGAAGTCATACACAGAGATGTTACAGTTGAAGACTTGGGGGTAAGGAAGACTTTGAAGGAAAAGAATGTAGAATGAGGAGAGAAAAGAGGAATCCCCAACACATTCCAGAATAGTCAGTTACTTCCGGGAAGGTGGCGGCATGAGCAGGGCCGCAGAAATCTCCCAACACTATATTTATCTATGAAAATACAGCAAATACAACTATTCCTAAAAGAGAGACCAGAATACACAGGAAAGCACACAGCGTTCAGCTACACCCGAGAGGACTCGGCACACCAAGAGGCAGGTAAGATACGGAGCCGCGACCCGGCGGGACCCGAGCACTCCCCCACCCCAGCGCACCGGCGGGAGGAGAGGATTCAGAGCCGGGAGGGAGTGGAAGTACACCACGCAAAGTAGCCAGCCCCAGTGATCTGGGGGGACCGCTGAACCACATCTCGCAGTGTAGCAGAGATTGGAGAGACAGAGAGGCAGGAACGCCAAAGTGCTTGCAGCCAGCTACCGGGAAGGGGAAGAAAAAAAAAAGTGTGCGCTCTCTTCAGCAGTCTTAAAGAGACAGGAGCCCAGCAGAGGAGCCGGATCGCCCCTGCACACTCAGCCCAGCAGGCTGGGAGTCAGGGGGAGTTTCAGACGCCTTAGCTGGCGACTGGGGAAGCATGGCCCTACTTACACTTTTCACTGAGATCAACAGCCTCCCATTCGTTCCCACCCCGGCCAGAGCTATAAAGGGTCCTGCAGAGTGGCACGGCCACGGCTGCGAAATAGTGGGGCAACAGCGCCACCTACAGCATCCCCACAGAATCTACTCCCGGTGTGCGCTTTTTTTGTTTTGTTTAGTTCTCTGTTTTTTTGTTTTCTTTTTTTTTTCACTTTTTTGTTTTTTCTTTTCTTCCTTTTTTTCCATTCTTTCTTT